>AWOL01S0079858.1:0-10142 GCA_000715115.1 Nicotiana otophora | reverse complement strand
GGAGCAGTTTTAGCCAAACAGGTTTCAGGTGAAAGAGTTTGGCCTGATCTAAACTTATCTCTACGGGCGAATGAGGAGCGAGGACATAATTTCTCCCCAAGTTTACATAATCCACAAGCCGAGCGGTAAATTTTAATTTTTCTTTGTGTTACGATTTTTATTTTTATGTATTGAATTTGTATTAACGCTCATATATTCCACTGGGGTACCAGCCAGATATGAATTTTATATGTTATGAACTAACAGACAGTTGAAATATGCCTAGTTTTGATGTGTTGGATCATGGTGGTCCATCCGGGAGTCATCACCAGTAAGATAATGTACATCATAGGATATCAACGCCTTATGATTTGTAAGTGAAGTGATAAAGTTTATATGTAAAGTTTGGATGAATTTGAGAAACTCATTATTTTATTGGTTGTGCAGTGAAAACGAGCAACTTGAAGGTCCTGTCCTTACTCAATTTCCCGAAGACGGTATATTTAATCGGTATCTAGCAGATGCGCAAAGTCAGGAAGATGATATTGATTATGACAATAATGGTGACGAGTCTGGAGATGACACAGCCTTCCCTGATGAGGGTGATGGTGATGAGGACGAGAATGATAAACCTGATTTGATGAGGGAGCATGCTCCACCTCCCGTTAGACCAAGAGTGTACGAGTCCCATGTGCCATTTCATTCAAGGGATATTCCCTACCTTGATCAGTTGCCAAGTATGCCAGATGTCGATGCCCTCACAAGGGATCTTGACGAAATTCAGACAACAATGTGGGATGAATCTAGAGCAACGATGTTGTCAAAGGGCATACTTTTTGCTAATAAATTAAGCAGGGCGGTGCGAATGTACAACATAAAAGAGTGTCGTGAGATCGTCGTTCATGAGTCATCTCCGGAAGTATACAAGGTTATTTGTCTTAGATGGTTTCAAGGTTGTAATTGGATGCTGTGTGCGATAAAGTTGAAAATAAATATGTGGATTGTGGGAAAATACATTGGCACCCACAATTGTANTACATGTAAACTTTAGGATTTCAGTTATATATAGTGACAAATTAAATTTTTTTTCTAACTATTACCGTAATTTAACATAATATAACTATTCAACCCCCCCACCTGATACATACACAAACCAATGTTGTGTCTGCTTCTAAAGTTGAAAGTGGTTATTATAATAAAGGGTCCATACTGACAGCTGAATCTTGATTTCCTCTCGAGTTTAATGCCTATCCAAATCCAAAAATGCAAATGGGCCACCGGACCCCCCACGTTAAGAAGCCATTTTTCATCTTCATCTACGTTTATGTGTATTTTTTTTTGCTTATCTGTACACGCCATTAATTAGACCCCAATTTTGTCAATACCCTTTCTTTCATTTTCATCTCCCTTTTTCCCCATTTATATTCACAAATAATTGATAAGTTTCTTAGGTANTTGATTCCACACATTGAAGCGTCCATAAGGTACAAGATCAAAGAGTGTATAACATCTGTCCACCGGGCATATGGATGTACCATTATCAAAAGAAAGGCATTTCTCTGGCATAAACATGCGTTTAAAATTATTTATGGTAATTGAAATAAGTCATTTGCCGTTCTACCCAGGTACATGGTTGCATTGCAACACTTTAACCTCGAGACTCTTGTTGAATAGAAGATTGAGCGGAGTCCAGGAATATCAGAATACATATTCAGATATGTGTTCTGGGCATTTAAACCAGCCATTGATGGTTTTGTGCATTGTCGGTCGTAATATCCATAGACGGTACTCATGTCTATGGAAGGTATGATATTACGTTGTTGATCATTATTACTGTAGATGCTAATGGAAGTATATTTCCCCTAGCATTTGCTATTTGTGCCAATGAAAGCCAAGAGACGTGGACATTATTTTTGAATCATTTGAAGGAGCACGTTGTCAAACAGCGTTCAGGTATTTGTCTAATATATGATCGGCATGGCGGTATTTTAAGTTCTGTATAGAATTTGTGTGCATGACAGGAACCGTATGCCTACCACCGTTACTGTGTTAGGCACTTGAAGGCCAACTTCCAGAGGGCTTATCCGAACAAGGACTTGCATGATTTAATATGGATGGATGCAACAGATCACCAAGAGTGTAAATTCAAGAGGCGAATGGAATTGATTAGGCAGGAAGACCCAGAAGCCTATCATTGGTTGATGCGACATGAGCTTGACAAGTGGACTTTGCATGTGGATAGTGGTAGAAGATGGGGAATTCTGACTACAAATGTGTCAGAGTCTTTCAATAGGTTATTGAAGTCTGCACGTGGATTGTCAGTCACTGCCATGGTGCGGATATCATTCAAGCAGATGGCAGAGAGTTTTGTTGAAAGATCTAGAGGTGCATCGTCATTGATGGAAAGGGGTGTACCCGAATGAATAATTATTACGTGAAACATAGCGTCTCACCAATATGCGCTGTGTGTATTGCCATGTCGACCTAAAAAAGTTGTTGGCCTGAAAAAGCTGATGACCTGAAATACTGGACCTACTTATACCCGAATGAATCATCATCACGTGATACGTAGCGCCTCACCAATATGCGCCATGTGTATTGTCATGTCGACCTAAAAAAGTTGTCGGCCTGAAAACGCTGATGACCTAAAATGCTAGACCAACTTGTACCCGAAAGAATCATTATCACACGAAACATAGCGCCTCACAAATATGCACTATGTGTATTGTCATGTCGACCTGAAAAAGCTGTCGGACTGAAAAAGCTGATGACCTGAAAAAGTTGGACGCACTTGTACCCTAAAGAATCATTATCACGCGAAACATAGCGCCTCACAAATATGCACTATGTGTATTGTCATGTCGACCTAAAAAAGTTGTCGGCCTGAAAACGCTGATGACCTAAAATGCTAGACCAACTTGTACCCGAAAGAATCATTATCACACGAAACATAGCGCCTCATTAATATGCATTATGTAACCTAAAATCACTCTTAGCTGCCTATAAAAACCTCGCGCATTTTAGTTATTATTTGTGTCGTAACGAAACTAATAGAAAAACTTTCCATTAATTTTCTATTTTCGAGTATTACGACTTGTTTGGACGCAATTACGTACCAATGTGTTACTATGGCAAACATGCGATTTTGAAGCCATGTTGGTAAAATTGCAATCTGGGGCGCGGACGTTGGATGTGTAAACAAGTTGTAAGTTATTATTCTTAGAAGAAATGTTTGTTAATACTTTTTATATAACATGTTAATTAATAGTCTTGTGTTATTCTCTCATTGGTAGGACGAAAAGAAATGTGATTTTGATGAATGGTATGATGAACCAATTAATCAGGAATACTACAAATCATGTTTGTTAAACATTTGGAATCTGACCGGTGAATACGAACTCCAGATCGTGAAACTACAAGAACAACTTATGGCATTGCAGGAGAAACTAAAAGAGGCAGAAGCGGAAAAAAATAGGTTGGAGGAGAAATTAAGTAGTTGAAGCACAGAATAATGAGCGATAGTGACTAAACAAATACATTGATGTGTTGAGTGTAGTATTTTATTTTTATGTTGTACGTGTCATGTATTATCTTTAATTGGTAACGATTTTAAATTTTATGTTAAGATGTCTTTTTTTTCTGTGTTGAAGTGTTAAGCTAATAAATATCTGGAGAAATAAAAACACATGCGCAAATTATGTAAAACATAAATAATGTGGCTATTATATATTTAATGTCATATATACAAATAATAATAAATGTCAATGTGTCCCACAACCTGTATGCTTTAAAGCATTGGCTGGCCTGAGGCACATCCTATCCCGCCCGGCTACTCTATCAGGATTATCCCCATCACGTTGCCTTTTTTATCGGAGGATGCACTGCAACATGATCGTCGGTAAGGCTGGCAGACTCAGTAGAAGTGGCCATCGGGCCGGCAGTAACCTACAGAATAATAAGATATTTTACTATATAAAATAATAATTACTAATGTACGTGTTAGGAAAAAAATATAATGGTCATACCATGGTCTCAACGGGCTCCTGAATAAGATCATTCGTCTCCGGCATCTCAGTATCGCACAATGCGGCCTCTGTGACGGACGATGCCGATGTCTTTAAAAAAATAAAAATGCTTTAGATATTACTGACTAATCAATGAGATAAAAACAAATAGATATAATAGTAATACAAACAAACCTGGGCATGAGTAGCACCGCAAGGCTTTGTCAGAACATCGAGGTGTACTGGAGTAGATGAAGTATGTGCTAGATCCTCAGCATCCCTCGGTGATGATACATAACTCAGTCGTCGCCCACTATGCACCTCTCGTGTCGGACGAGAATCAGCATCGTCGATAGCTCTAGGGGATCAGGAAAATATTGATCCCACTCATGTCGTGTAATGGCCGTGCCCGTGATCAATAATGGAGCTGACGGGGTCCCTTGCGAAGTCCCTGGCGACAACTGAAGGCTGAATGACGGCATGTCATGATGAGCATCGTGTGGCTCAGGGTGGTCACCCGGCTGATCATGTCTAATATCGTCCATGGGTGCCTTAACGCCCCCTTTCTGGGGACCCCGTCCTCGCCGACCACCACGACCTCGTGGAACACCCCTTCTTCTCTGCCCACACCTACCATTCCAACCACGTTCAGGCTCCACTGGTCTTTTCCCTCTTTGTTAATTTTCTCCTCTAACGCGGGTCGGGTGGCGACAGGCGCGGGAGGAAGAAACCTAAGAGAAGACGCTCGTCTCTTAGGTCCTTTGCCCATGATGATACTCATATGGCGGCACATAAGTAGCCTCGTATCCTAAGCTCTCATCATCTCGGGCATGTCTCAATGTCTCGGCAGCAAGATCAGTAACCCGACGGCCATACCCGTGCAAAGTTGACGCTCCCTCACCGGTATACTGCAGCATCTGCAGTCCCAACTGGTAGAATTGATGTAAGCCAATAGCCTGCATAACATGTAAACTATTAATTACGTAAGGATAATGTAACGTTATAAGTAAGTATAACAACTAACATATTGGTGCCTCATGCCTCCCGGCGTATGGAATGTACCGACCTCCAGCGCGATGAACGGGATTCCCGATGAGAAGTAGGGTACTGCTGCGATACTAACCCGTATAATCATGCTCTCCATCTGTATGCTTAGGTGCAGGGAGTGGAAGAATCAGGTCATACCTCTGGTCCCAAACCTCAATCTGAGCCTCTAGCCAGGCCAAGTATGTCTGGTCAACCCTGGAACGATCATCCTGCTGGTAATGTGTCCCAATCCAAGTGGGCGGAATAGGTACAAGTTGCGGTCGACCAAACTGGCGAAGGACTCGCTCGGTGGCATGATGCTCGACAATATCGAGACATATCAGTGGGACGGAAGAGCTCCACAAAGCTCGGCCGCGGGAGCAATAATCGGGCAAACCAGCTATGAGCGCGTCGATGTATGGCCTCCATACGAACTATTAATTAAACATAGGAATCGTCAGTAAATGCAACAGATATAAAGTCAGGCCAAGTAAACTTAAGTATACATGTACCTACACGCCTTCAAGCAAATCCAACAAATACTTATAATAGGGGAGATGACGTCGAGCGCTCGAACTCGCATCCGTAGCCTCACCTATCAACTCATCTCCAAGAAAAAGGCAGAAACGGTGGAGGTGGTGCATCCGAAGCCATCGGTGGTAGAGGTGGCTGGAACTGCAGGAACCGCTCTTAGGCCCAAACCTAATATAGATTGTGGATGTAAAATTTAAGGTATTTTTTTACTATGTATGTTATAATCATAAAAAGAATTGACTATATTTTCACCTGCAGCAACGGTAAAAATCCGGCAACGTCTCTCCGGGTGCCCATGCGCGCCCGACACATCTGCCTATACAGGTAACCTAAAACAGCTGCACCCCAGCTGTAACTAGGTAAATCATCTAGTCGCTCCAGATGATGTAGAAATCTCAAGCGGACTAGGTTTCTCGAAGTGTTCGGGAATAGTACACCACCAAGCATCAGCAGCAACAACAGTCTCGTGTGCCGGTCGATATCCTCCACCGGTGAAGCATCTGTAATCTCCGCATCCATCGCCTCCAGATGCTGCCGGACGGGCATCAGCTGCAATCGACTCGCCCCACTCAATGCAGTTACCTCCGGTGGCTGGAAACCATTGAGTTGCTGCAACATATGTAGGTAATGCACTCCCTTATAGTCTCTAAGAGCATGTGGGTAAGCTACAAGTAATCCATCAATCGGCAACCCGAAAAGAACCTCTACATCCTCTACATCCATGCAGATGGGTAGATGAAACATGTGCGTCTCCGGTCGCCACCGCCCTATCATAGCTGTGATCAATGCCCAGTCGAACTGCAACCGGCCGATCTCTATGATCCTGTAGAAACCCGCATCCTGAAGGCGTCTAACTATACGGGGATGGAGTGGGTGGTCCCTAATGAACTCCCACATATCGTCTATACGTCTGGGACAAACACTGTCCATCCCAGATGTATGAAGACCTAGCCCTGTAGCAACAGTAGCTCTCGAGATGCAGGTCCGGGATGTACACGGGGAACCTCCATGACGATGTCTGTAAATTGAACAATATTAATTAAAGTATTTTTCTTTTTGATTGCTTAACGTCTTTAATATATTGCAATATCTTTTATATTAATATTTAATCGATATTTTTACTATATTATTACTTAAGTTGATACATTTTCTATATTATTATTTTATATGTTAATTTATTATTTTATATGTTAGGTTATTATTTTATATATTAGTTTATTATTTTATATGTTAGTTAATTCTTCTATATGTTAGTTTATTATTTTTTTACCTTAGTTTATTATTTTATATGTTTGTTTATTATTTTATATGTTAGTTTATTATTTTATATGTTTATTTATTATTTTATATCTTAGTTTATTATTTTGTATGTTAGTTTATTATTTTAAATGTTTGTTTCATTATTTTATATGTTAGTTTATTATTTTATATGTTTGTTTATTATCTTATATCTTAGTTTATTATTTTGTATGCTAGTTTATTATTTTATATGTTAGTTTATTACTTTCTATGTTTGTTTCTTATTTTATATGTTTGTTTCTTATTTTATATGTTAGTTTATTCTTTTATAACTATACATGATATAATTAATAAGTATTCATATAAAAATACTTTTATTGTTATTTTTTATGTTATTTTCTTATATTTGTTGACTAACATTCGAGAGAGTTTGTGTTTGAACTATCATCTTGTTTTCAAATATTTTTGGGGTTAACGGATAATTAAACGATTAAGTTCAATAACTACAAAGATACTACGCTAAAGGGCACTAGATTACAATTACGGGCATAACATAACACTAAAGGGCACTTAAAGTCACATATTAATATATGTACAACAATAAAATTTAAATAATATTAATTATTCATAAAATAACAATTTATCAATTTTACTAATCTTTTAGCACATAAATAATTTAATCTAGATAAAAAATAACAAATTAATTTAATCACAAAAAAATCACAAAAATACATCTACCACAGTAAAAAATAACTAATAAATATTTTTTATAATGACTAATAATATTAATTATTCATAAAATAATAATTTATCTATTTTACTAATTTTTTATCACAATAATAATCTAATCCGGATAAAAATAATAAATTAATTAAATCACAAAACAATCACGAAAAAACATAGATCATAGTAAAAAATAACTAATACGTATTTTTTTATACATGAGTTTTAAAAAAAAGTAAGTCGGAATACCTCGATTTATAATTTTTTGAAAGGTGAGGATTTGATGATTTGAGGGTCGAAACGAGCAATCCATTACGCGATAATGACTTAGATCCGGTGTAAGCTTGCTACAATAACGAGAAGTTACACTTTTTGTGGGACGGATAGGCTCCACTGAGTCTTTTTTTCTTTAAAAATGGACGGGGGGGACCGATGTTTTGGTTTGGGGGGTCTGCTAGTTCGCATCTGGTGGGGGAAGGAGATGACACAGTTTTTAATATAGGTATAGTGCGCATATATAAGGCTATAGTATAGCGCCTTATATATGTGCGCTATACCTCCCGCCCATTTTAAGTTCAAATATAGCGCGGTTATTCACCGCGCTATACCTTAACGGACAAAACTACCGTTAAGGTATAGTGCGGTGAATAACCGCGCTATATATAAAATGGTGCCCAATTCTTTTTAAACTCATTTGTGTTGCTTGAGTCCAAAAGAACCACACTTTCGTTCCGGACTCGGTTGCTGATAGAATTGTCAGCGACTAACATTTCATATTTCTATTCAATAACGTTAGGTGGGCTAGCATGTTACTACCTCCTGTTAGCACAATTATTGTTAATTATGTCTATTAAAACTTAGACAGATGGGAGAGATGAACGTTTATTATAATTATAGTAAGATAAACATTTATCTCCTGTGTGAGCTCACTCACACCGTTGCTATGAAACTTAGATAAAGGGCGAGAATTGCAGTAGGTTGACAACCAGCGCATCTTTCTTTTTTTCTTTCCCTTCAACCACATAATTTTCTCAGCTATATATGCATTGTATATCCAATTTTTTTGGATGAAACATCCAGCGTGGTGGAGGATAAAACAGAAAAACAAACTGTGTAATATGAATTGGATATTCAAAATTGACTTTCTTTTTATTTATGCCAAAGGGTCTTCTTGTTCTCTGATCTGACATTACACAAGTAACCCAAACACACATAGAAGGACCGAAATGGAGAAAATGCCCAGAAATTCTGTACCAACTGTATCAGTTTCACAAAGCTTACACAGACGATGAGAAAGATAAACGTTAAAGGAAAAGAACAATTTCCTCTCTCTTTTTACTTTGCGTTTGTTGTTAGGAAACAACTTAAAGCGAGATGCTTAAAATTAGGTGCGTCAAATGGGTGGGTTGGGCCTATTTTAGGCGAGTTAAAATAGGCTGCGTCAATAAATGTATGGGTTAAATGACCCACCCAAAAGTTATTTGGGCTGAGATGGACTAAAATTTGGGTCATAGCTTAACCCGCCCAACTCTTACCTAACTTTAATTAATATGTGTTATTTTCTCATGAATTGTATAATTACTAAATAAGATTTTTTTACTTTGTTATGGACATATATAACATATCAAATAAAAAAGAATTATTTCTAAAATATTTTGGCAAAGTTACTCATTAATCAATTGGCCTAAAAATTAGCCCAACTTTAAATGGGTTAAAATAAGTTAGGTCAAAAAAAATTGAGTAATAACCAGTCCAACCTTAAGCGGGTCATTTGGGCTTGGGCCAAATTTAATGGCGTAACTAAAAACAGTAAAAATAGCACAGGCTAGTTAATTTTTGTACTGGTCATTCAAAAATAGTCAGCGTTTGCCAAGTCATTGAAAAATAACCACTATTTTGCTGCAACAGAGACTGGTCCAGCATAATATACTGGAGTTCGATGCACCTGTGTATGAACTTCCAGCATATTATGCTGGAACTCCAACACGCGCAAAGTCCCAGCATAATATACTGGAGATTCGAGTACCTGTATATGAACTTCCAACATAATATACTGGACCGGTATACTTTGCTGAAACTCCAGTATAATATGTTGGAGTTCCAATATCCTTTGCTGGAGTTCCAATATACTTATGCTGAAGTATTTTTCGGATTTTGAACAGTATTTTCGTTCATATTTATCTTTACATGAAAAATGGTTAAATTTTAATTACTTTTAAAACTGTGGCTATTTTTGAATGACCACTTGTAAATCTGGCTATTTTTGAATTTCTCCCTTAAAAACATGTTGCAAGGCTATGAGGCAATATTTTGACTTTTGTATTGAGAAAAAACAAAACGAAGATAAAGTGTTAAGAAGAGTAAGAATGACTTTTATATGGAGTAACTTTTTACACTATTACGAAAATATGGTTAAAATATTTAATTTAAAGAAATTAGACAGCATTCTGAGAACAGTTTAAATAAGAAAAATAGAATAGTTAGTTTAAACTTGGGGGAGTATAAAACTAAACTTAGTACTCAGGAATTTTAACATTCAGACGTCACAGAAACGCTCCGATTTTACATATCGCTTTCATTTTCTTGAGCAAAAATATGGGAGTATAAAGTCCGCAAGGAACATCGACATCATGCGTT
>AWOL01S0079857.1:41519-60467 GCA_000715115.1 Nicotiana otophora | reverse complement strand
CTAGGAACCCCGAGCTTTCCTTAACACTCTTGTGAAACAATTGACTAAAACACATATGTTTGTGGGACGAGGAGTTTGAAAAAGGTATCAAAGCAAAAAAATAGATAAGAAATGAAGAGAAGGAAAGACAAGAAAAAGAAAGAAGAACAAAGAGAAAAATACAAAATGAAAGTGAATAAGTTGAAAGGTTGAAGGGATTTCAAAGAATAGTAGTGATGCAAGTCATGGAGAAAACAAAGAAGGAGGAAATGAATATCATGACCAATAAAGAGTAATGCTAAATCTCTCTAATCCCCCTATGGAAAATACAATTCCTCAAAAAGTGGCAAAGTATGAGTCGATAAGAGAAAATGGAGTGCTTAAGGTAAGATGAACCCGCTCTATCATAGCATATCCAACCTTAGTCCAAAAGACTTCATTGCATTCCAAACAATCCCTACGTGATTTCAAACTGAGTGAGCTTACATTAGTGGTGATTTACATGAGGGGCTAACCTATGATACATAAAGTTGTACTTGTGATATTCTTTTGAAAGAGATGACAAACCTTTCACAAATCTTTGCATTGAGTGCTACATTCTTAAGTGAGATATGCAAACGGAGAATAGAAGAGGAAGAGTTTGGAATCCACAATGACCTACATGAAAGAGCGAACTTCCTTCATGAATAAAGTCAACTCTTGATGCTCAAGTGTCACATTAGACCTATTTGTGCTTAAAAGCTCAACCCAATACCTTGTTAATAATTCATAAGTGTCTGGGTAATTGTTGGTCCCAATTGATAGTGATTGATTCATTTTTGATTAGCTGAAATATCTCTTAACTTGTGGAGGTAGGAATTACCGTATTTGCTTGAGGACAAGCAAAAGCTTAAGTTTGGGGGAATTGATGAGTGGGGATTTTGACTACTTATTAGCACCTTTTTGCTTTCATTTTAGTCCAAAAGCGTTTAATTGTGTTCCCAAAAACTGATGAAATATGCTTAATTGCAGGAATGGTAGAAAATGAGCCTCAACAATGAAATCCAACTCAAGAAGGAGTAATTTGAACCAAGGACAAAAACATGAACATGAGCTCTAAAGTGCGGAGCTCAGATTTTCATCTGCGACCGCAGATTGTGAAGAAAAGGCCATCAGATATATGTGAGAAGTGCGGTCCGTACATGAAATGTGCGGCCGCAGAAGCAAAGCAAGACCAAAGTTTAGAGAACATGCATATGAGGTTCAACGGAAGTGCGGGCCGCACAATTATTGTGCGCCCGCAGAAAATCAGCTATGCGGTTGCAATCTAATTTGTGCGGTCCGCAGAAGAGCCATGTACGGCCGCACTCAGAACTGTGCGGACCGCAGAAAGAGAGAGATGTGGCCGCGGTTCAGTATTTTGCAGCCGCAAGATTCCAATCATATCAACCTGAAGAAAAGTGCGGACCGCACATGGAATTGGCTAACGCAGAACCTCCAAAAGGGCAATGTTGTCCGAAAATTCCAGCACTGCATAAATAGAAGAGTTTCATTTTTTTAGGTCAACTTTTGTAACTTTTGACATCAACAGCCGTTTACTTTACTCCTTTTAGTAGATTTTTCTATTTTAAGTTTTTTGAATATTACTTCTATCATCTTAATCATTAATATGGGTTTAATTATTACTTCTTCTTCCTTATCTTCTAATTTAAGCATGAGTAGCTAGATTTTCACTAGGGTTGTCACCCAACCCTAGTGTGTAAACTTAATGGGTGTTTGATTGATTGCTTGTTTATAGTTGGGTGTTGATTATCTAGCCTTGTTCTTGCTTTTATTTGAAGATGTAATGGTTATTAACATTATTTCATGCCTAATTGACTTGGCCTCTACTTGAGATAGAGAGACTTAGTCAAGGAAAACTTGACTAGCAAAAAATTGGGTCAATCGAGAGATTGATAAGCCCAATTAAAGGGTTGAACGTAGAGATAGTAAAACCTGACTTGAGCTTACTATCAACTGCTTTGTTCAATAACCGTTTGGACTTGACAAAGCCAAATTGGAAAAAATCACTCTCTGACCGAGAGGTATTTAGTCGGTACTTGAGTGTTGATAGCTATAATACACTCCGACCACTAAAATAATCCTTATGGATTACAACCCATTAAGTGAACACCTAGGTGACGGTCATATCCCTAGGCCTTTTTATCATTTGAAAAACAAACAAAAACAATTTCCTAGTTTCAATTCTTAGTTGTTATTATTAGTTTAAAATAGACTTAGAACAAATCAAGTTTTTGGAAGTGCAGTTTGAGATAATTCAAGCTCATTCACTATAGTATATACTCCTAAATCCCATTCAAAGCTCCCTGTGAAACATCGACCCCGACTCCTTGTTGAGTACTACTATTGCATCGACTGTTTCATAACCTTAAATAGTGGTGTAATTTAGACGAGATCACGGACCGAACTCCTCGTTAACAAATAGATACATCTATGGTTCATTCCGTTCGATCCTCGGCAGCGCACAATTTATATTGATATGTTGGATCGGGCCATACGACCTCAGCATAACTCGTGCATAAAATTCTTGAAGTCCAATTATATTCTATATTGTTTTATTGGGTTGAAAGATTTAATCTGTTAAATGATGGAAATTAATTTGATATTTACTACCAGTGAAAGAATTGTTTATTTATTTCTTGTTATTGAGCCTTTAGCTATTTTTACATAATCCATGCTTAACTATAACATCGGTATTTTATTGTTAGCCCATAGTAAGTGTCGGAGTCGACCCCTCGTCACTACTTCTTTGAGGTTAGACTAGATTACTGGGTACGCATTGATTTATGTACTCATACTACACTTGCGACACATTTTGTGCAGGCACATATATGTCCAGTGGTCATGTGGGCACAAATGTGCGGTTATTTCCCGTGTTACGAGTCCGCAACACTCGGAGTCTCCCTCAGAGTTATTTATATTTTTCCTGTCTAATTTGTATTCTAGACAGATGTATTTTATCATATTTCCTAGTTAATGCCCATCACTTGTGACACCGGGTTTTGGGGGTTTCTACATGTTATCAACATTGTAGTTCGTGTAAATATCATCATTCATTCTGTAAATTCCGGTTTTATACTATATAATTAATTAAAATCATGATTTCAAATTATTAAAAGGAATAAGTAAGTTGACAGAACACCGTTGGCTTGCCTGGCGGCGGTATTAGGCGCCATCACGTCTTTTAGTGGATTTCAGGTCGTGACAGCTTGGTATCAGAGCATTAGGTTCACTTAGGTCTCACGAGTCATGAGCAAGTCTAGTAGAGTCTTGCGGATTCGTACAGAGATGTTTGTACTTATCTTCTAGAGGCTACAAGGCTATTAGGAGCACTTCCCTTCTTGATTCCTCCTCGTGCGATTTGATTCCTTCGAGGCCTATGTCTTTATTTCCTTCCTATTCATTCTCGTACGGTGTTGAGCACTCGTGTCAATTGGGCATCGAGGAGTTGCAGTGGTACTATCAACGTAGAGCATGATGTTTCTCCCTGCGCATCTGAGCAAGTTATTAGCGTCTTCTTGCGGAAGGATGTTCTACCATTTCAACTCAATAGTAGTATTTTTAATGGGATCGAGGCTATGTACAGATCGCTATAATATTCAGATGTCGTATCGTACAATGTTGGTGTAATGGTGGGGTCTTTATTTATGTGTCGAGGCAGTTAATGACTTTAAAGGAGGATTTCTCAGCACTTGATTTGAAGGTTCAGCGTTTATTTAAAGCAAAGTAAAGCCAATCGGGCTAAGAATGCTCAGATTTGGGTTGGTGGAGTAACGAGACTTGGTAGTTTCGAGCGTGGCAGAATTTTCATCTGCGATGTAGTGTCGTTGTCCTTGTTGAATGTATTAAGTTCGTCGGTGTTATTGTCTTCTTCAATTCACCTTTGGGGCAGAGTATTGTGAAAGGACACCAGTAAAATAGTCGTCTGAGAATAGCGGTGTGCAGCGGTTTAGAATCGAATCAATATTTCTAATGTTGATGGCTCGAGAAGGATGATCTTCTAGGAGGTTTAGAGTTGATAACAAATCACTGGTTCCGGTGCTACAGGTATAGATTTGAGTTGAGGCAACATTTGGGTAGCGAAGAATGAGGAAGGGCATGGAGGGAGGTGTCTCGCGGTGGTTGAATTACTAACAGGTCAAGTATGAAAAGCAGAGGTCGAGCAGTTACTTAAAGAAGATGGTTTAGCCGAAGTGGGAGTGACAGAGGCTACGGTAGGATAGCCACATGACTTGAGAAAAGTTTGGAGTGACATGGGATTCATGGTGGACAGTGACTAGGTCTACAGACTTAATTCGGAATGTTGGCTACTATACTGAGGAAGATTGGATACGACAGAGAGGAGTTTGCTTGATACGAAGGGGAATTCAACATGACTTCGAATTAGAATGTATTGTCGCACCTTGGGTTGATGTCAATGGGGAGTGGACGGACTTGTACAGCTGGTGATCGAGCACAGGCTTAGGAGGGTTTACTGATGTCGTAGTAATGGCATCCAGTGAAGCGTCGTTGGAAGATGTCAGCATGGAATTTCCACAGGTAGGTTATCTCCTATTAGTAGGTTAGCGGTTGTGTGGTGTTGATGAAGCTTCTACGAAGGATTCTATTGGATATCCGATAAGAGGTCGATTATGTGAATGTGGCTAGTGATTCAGAATATTTATAAAATGTTTAAAAGAAAGATTTCGAGAGGCTTGGAGAGTTGATCGTGCGAGATCATGGTAATTGGGAAGGAGGAATCTTGATGGGCTCTAGGGTTAAGAAATTGTATCTTCAAGCTAATAGGGGGAGATCCACCGTCTATAGTTGGATTGTGTGGTCATCTGTTTGTGTGGTTTCTGGTCAACAATGTATTGGTGGGCCATTATGACTAAGGAAAGAAAACCATCAGTGGTAATTCGAGCAAATGATTTGAGGAATGCGTACTATATTTGGGCCTTATTGATTCATGTTCAATTTTTGGGAAGACTCAGAGTTTATGCTTTGTGTGGATGTGATGTACAAGGAAAGGAATTTAGCCGGTTGCTCCTTTGAGAGGGTGTTCATGTGCTAGCAGGGACTTGGAGTTTGATGATATTTGGGAATGAGTTAGAGTGGGTAACTCTAAATAAGGGTCCTAATGGGTTCAAAATTTAAGTGTGGTGCCTAAAGACTTCGAGTCTGTGGTATGGATAAGTATCGACCTTTTGCAGTGGATTATGAAAATGGGGCTTGGAGTGTTCTATGTTATCTTCGGTCTATGGTGTAGCATTTGACTAATGGGAGAAAATAACTTCGGATTCATAGAGGAATTTTCAGAATTGGTGTACCAGTTGAAGATGCGAACGTGCGCACAAGGAAGGTATGAGTTGGTTCGTGGGTTTTGAGACAATGTGGTCTCGAAAAGTGGGGTCACTAGGGATGAGAGCAGATAGAGTTCGTTATATTTTGAACGGAGCTATTGCTATTTCTAAGGAAAGTCCAGGGTAAATTAGAAGAAGTTGGTTCAGTTAGCAATGGTTGAATCAATATGATTGTGGTAGTGATCAGTTCTTTCAGCGTGTTAAGTTATATATGTGATTTGTAGTGGTATGTGCGAGGCTTGACGGCCGCCGTAATTTGATCTATTTGGAGGTATTCGATTATAATGACCTATTATGTGTAGATGGATCCTGGAAGAGTTATGGTGGTTTAGACAACTACTTGAGGTTTGTATTTTTCTGCGGTTTGAGAATTCAGTTGCGTTGGTTCTTTTGAAAGGAGTTGAGTGAGGATTTTTATAGACAAGGAAGTGCTTATTTTACTAGTAGTTCCGGAGTTATGATCAGTTATGGTAATCTAGTATAGCAGCATGATAGGTGCAATGAGCGGCATGGGAACTGGGAATTTATGGTCGAGATTGTGGTTCAGTGTTGATGGAATGCTACGAGCTCGGATAAGCAGGAGTGAATGTAGATATTCAGAGTAAGATGACATTTTCTCTAGTCTCACCTGAGGATGTGCGAACTTTGCTACCTGAGCGGAATGGTTGTGGGAGCGTGCCCCACGGGGAGATTTGTATAAGTGTGGTATGCCAGTCACTTGATTGTTAAAGATTGAAACCAAATATGGAGGTTAAGGTAATATCGCAAGTGCGAGTGTTTATGCGTGAGAGGCATTCTATTCACTTGGATTGTGGACCGTGTGAGTTTGTTCCGGATTTGACGGCTGTTCTTATATGTCATGAATAGGTCATTGTGAGTCCTTGAGAGGTTATTTGCCCAAGCATGGTATGATCAGAATCGACTTGAGGTCCATTGATGGGTCCAAATGTGGATGTGTACTCTAGACCAGACTAGGTGTGTTCATTTGGCATAGCATTCCTTATGGGGGAGTATTCGTGCATTGGATGTTATTTTCGTCGTCAGCTATTTCATGTGATACTCTATTGTGCCAGGTAGGTTGTGAGACGGCTTGATTATTCGCATATGAATTGAGGTCTTGCGTAGCGGTGGTGTTATGTGAGCAGGATGGTTCTCGAGATACAGATCATATGCCGCACCTTAGTTGTGCTTGAATTTCATAGCTTATGGCGCTACCCGTCTTCCTAGGATTTGTATTATGCACTTGGCGTGCTTATGGTTGAAATTCGGTCGTGAGTATAAGCATTACGACTCGATGTGTGTTTTCTTTAGATTATTATGTGTGGATCGGGCGGGTGGCATGCTGCCACGGGTATGTTGTTTGGATCGGATGATGCCACAAGTATCATGGTTGGATTGGGTTGCACGCCGCAACGGTGTCATGTATGGATCGGGTTGCAAGCCGCAACAGTGGGATGTGGAGTACGATTCCCTATATTTATTCTTGTGTGTTTTGTCCTTCATTTTCTAAGGAAGGTTCATTACATCTTTTCAGTTGTTTAATTAGTTACGTAGGTTGAGTAGTTCCTTCTAGGGTTCGTTTTCCTTAATACTGGGGTTGTAGTTAAAGCTGTCTTGAGATTCTGAAAGCTCTCTGCACACTCATCCGACAACCTGAACGGAGCACCCTTTTGGGTAAATTTCGTCAAAAGCGATGCAATAGACGAGAAACCCTCCACAAAGCGACGATAATAACCGGCCAAGCCGAGAAAACTCTGAATCTCAGTAGCTGAAGATAGCTTGGGCCAACTCTAAACTGCCTCTATCTTCTACATATCCACCTTAATTCCTTCACCAGACACTATGTGTCCATAGAATGCCACCAAACTAAGCCAGAACTTACACTTCGAGAATTTGGCATACAGTCTCTCCTCTCTCGGCCTCTGTAATACAATACACAAGTGTTGTGCATGCTCCTCCTAACTACATGAGTACACCAAGATAGCATCAATAAATACTACGACAAATGATTCAAGATATGATTGGAATACACTATTCATCAAGTTCATAAATGTTGCTGGAGCGTTGGTCAGCCCAAAAGACATCACGAGAAATTCATAGTGACCATAACGAGTCCTCAATGTCGTCTTTAGAATATCCGAATCCCGAATTTTCAACTGGTGATACCCGGATCTCAAATCAATTTTGGAGAATACCCTCGCTCCCTGGAGCTGGTCAAATAAATCATCAATACGCGGAAAATGATATTGTTCTTGATTGTAACTTTCTTTAACTGCTTGTAGTCGATGCACATCCGTATAGTACCATCTTTCTTTTTCACAAATAGAGCCGGTGCACCCCACGGCGACACACTAGGCCTAATAAACCCCTTATCAAGAAGTTCCTGAAGTTGCTCTTTCAATTCTTTCAACTCAGCTGGTGCCATACGATACGGAGGAATAGAAATGGGTTGTGTGCCCGACACCAAGTCAATACCAAAATCAATATCCCTGTCGGGTGACATACCTGGTAGGTCTGCAGGAAATACATCCGAAAAATCTGACACTACGGGTACTGAATCAATAGTTGTAGTATCTGCATCAACATATCTCACAAAGGCCGAATATGACAAACATCCCTTATCAACCATATCTTGGGACTTCCAATAAGAAATTACCATGCTAGGAACATAATCTAGAGAACCCCTCCATTCGACCTTCGGCAACCCCAACATCGCCAACGTCACGATTTTTGCGTGACAGTCCAAAATAGTATAACATGGAGACAACCAATCCATACCCAATATTACATCGAAAGCAACCATACTGAGCAAAAAGAAATTAACTCTAGTCTTCAGTCCCCCAATCGTCACCACACACGACCGATACATAAGGTCCACAATAATAGTATCACCCACCAACGTAGATACACGAACATGTGAAACTAAGGACTCACGGGGCATATCCAGATAATGAGCAAAATACGATGATACATATGAATAAGTGGAACCAGGGTCAAATAATATAGAAGCTTCCCTGTGGCATACTAAGACAATACATGTGATCACTGCATCTGAAGCAATGACATCTGGCCTGACAGGAAAAGCATAGAATCGGGCCTGACCGCCACCTAATCGGCCTTCCCATCTTGGGCGACCCTTAGATGACTGACCCCCACCCCAAGCTGGTTGGACAAGTGTCGAAGTAAATAGTGCTGAAGTCGTAGTCGGATTCCTCTATTGCACTAGACCTCCGGGCGATGATGACACTGCCTCCACATATCCCCAAACTCCCCGTAATCAAAGCAACTCCCCGGTACTAGTTGTAGTGAGGACTGAATCGGGCCCCGAGAACCGGAATAACCACTAGAAGCACCCAGTGCAAATGAACCCCGAACTGAAGGAGCGCGGGTCGAACTGTGGTCTAGAAGGGCACTGAGAGATGACTGACCCTGATGAGAACTTTATGAACCATGGCTGGATGACGCACCACAATGTACTGGACGACCCGTCTGAGAGTGTTTGTAAGGACGACCCCTGCCGTGGTAAAACTGACCCCCTGAAGGAATACCGCTGAAACCATTTGATCTATGAGGCTTCTTGGTCTACCTCTATCCTCTCTCCTCGTTACGGACCATCTCTATCTGCCGAGCTATGTCAACTACCTTATCAAAAGTAGCACAAGACACCCTTTTCCTGAGTCATAAGTAATCGGAGCTAATATGTGAGGCCATCAATGAACCTCCTAATCCTCTCCGTATCAGTGGGAACCAACCAAACTGCATGACGAGCCAACGCAGAAAACCTCATCTCGTACTGGGTCACAGACATGCCATCCTACCGAAGATGCTCAAACTGTCTACGTAGCTCCTCCCTATGAGACTGCGGCACGAACTTATCCAAAAAGACAACAGAGAACTCATGCCATGTAAGTGGTACTACATCGACTGGCATGTGCCTCTCATAAGCTTCCCACCATTCGAAGACAGCCCAAGAAAACTAAAAAGTAGTGAATGAGACCCTATTGGTCTCCAGAATACCCGTTGTCCGAAGCATCTACTGCATTTATCCAGAACACCCTGAGCATCCTCTGACTCAACACCACTAAATGATGGAGGTAGAAGCCTCCCAAATCTCCCAAGTCTCATCTGCTCATCATCTACCATAACGGGGACTACCGGAGCCTGAGCAGCTGCAATCAGCTGGGCTGGTAGTGCCCCCGGTATCTGAAGTCCCTGCACTACTTGCTCTGGAGTATGGGCAATAGGGGTATGAGTACCTCCCCTGGCCTGAGCCGAAAACACTTGAGCAAGGCCAGTGCACACAGTCAATATCTATGCTAAGGCCTCTTGAAGGCCTAGAATTACAATTGGCACAGCTGGTGCCTGAGTTGGTCATGTCGGCTCAGCTATATCTGGAATCTTCTCCTGAGCTGGAGCAACTGGTGGTGCTACAGGTGCTGCTCCAACTGTTGTATGAGCTGCACCTCGACCTCGACCTCTCGCGGCACTAACTCATGGTACTGGTGGCTGACCGTCTGATCCGATAGTACATGTCCTCACTATCTGTAAGAGAATAGAATAACAGAAATTTAGTTTTCGGAATCAACAAATTCGCACAACAAAATACAAGAGACTGAAATTTTCCAAAGGGTTCGGCAACCTCTCAAAGATAAGTACATACGTCTCCGTACTGATCCGAAAGACTCTACTAAACCTGCTAATGACTCGTGAGACCTATGTAACCTAGGCTCTGATACCAACTTGTCACGACCCAAAATCACACCTGTCGTGATGGTGCCTATCTTAATACTAGGTAAGCCGACAACCTCAATAAATCACGATTTCCTTTAAGTTTGAAAACATAATATTTAAATACAATAATAAAATCTCATAAATACTGATACAAATACTCCCAAAACCCGGTGTCACTGAGTATGTGAGAATTAAAATGATAACAATGTCTGACTGATAAAACATTGTCTGAAAATATAGAACAGTTCAAAAACTAAAAGGAAAGAGAGTCAAGGTCTGCGGACGTCAAGCAGCTACCTCGATAGTCTCCAACGGATAAAGCTTCGTAAAACTACCAATCGTCATGTCTGAAAGTACCTGGATCTGCACACGAGATGCAGGGTGTAGTATGAGTATAACCAACTCCAGCAAGTAACAATACTAAAAAAAGAGGTGAAGATAGTGACAAGCTTCATAGCTAAGTCCAATTACAGTAACTTCCAACATAAGAAGGTAGGCATGCTTTCAAGTTCAATATTTAAAACTCAAACAATAATTTCATTTCAAATTCGACTGAAACAGAATATAATGTCTTTCTGAAATTTCCAAAATAATGATATATGACAGCTGAAGTGCAACAATAATGAAATCAATGCATCCTCTTAGAGCAATAGTCACTCAATCGTCCTATTCACTGCAACCTCACAATCACTCTTTCCTCATAGTCACTCATTCCTCTCAATCACTCAGCACTCGGCACTCTCACTCAGTAGGTACCTGCGCTCACTGGGGTATGTACAGACTTCGGAGGGGCTCCTTCAGCCCAAGCATTATAACAAGCCAATCATGGCATAAATCAATAACATATTGCGACGTGCATCCCGATCCCATAAATATCCTCACAATTAATCCCTAGGCGTCACTCAGCCATCAACCTCTCCAGTCTCTTGGGCTCTCAGAAATCATGATAAGCAGCCCAAACAATAATGATATGATGCATCAATAATGGAAAATAGAGATTGAGATGTAATATGCGAGTAAAAATCGTGACTAAGTAAACAGACATTTAGCAGATAATTCAACATGTACACGACCTCTGTGGGTCCAAACAGCGTAAACACATGGTTTAAACATGATTTATAGTTTGATTTCTCTAATACGCAAAACATGTACAGATATCAATAGATTATTCAACTACACAATTCCATGGAATTGACCAAGTCACAATTTTTACATTGCACGCCCATCACTAGCAAGTGTGTCACCTCAAAACCAATCACACATCACAAAATCCGGGGTTTCATACCCTCAGGACCAAATTTAGAATTGTTACTTACCTCAAACCGTGTAATTCTTTATTCTGCAATGCCTTTGCCTCGTGAATCAGCCTCCAAACGCCTCGAATCTAGCCACCAATAATTTGATTAAGTCAGTACAAATTATAGGAATTAATTCCATATGAAAATATAAATTTTCTAACAAAAATCCGAAATTGTACCCAAAATTTGTTTGTGGGGTCCACATCTCAGAACCCGACAAAAGTTATAAAATATGAACGCTCATTTAACCACGAGTCCAACCATACAAATTTTACCAAATTCCGATATCAACTCGACCCTCATATATTCAAATTAAACCAAAAGGGTTGTCTACATGTTCTAAATTAATTGACCAATTAAATGTTAAAAATCCCCATGGATTTTGGTAATTTGAACAATATTGAGTTAAGGACACTTACCCCGTTATTTACCTTGAAAATCTCCCAACTATTTCCTCTTCCCGACCTCCAATTCGTCAAAAATGGAAAATGGGACAGAATTTAAACTTTATGTCTAGACCTTTCTTCTTTGCGAATGTGACAGGTGCCCCGCGTTCGCGAAGAACAAAATTGTGTTGTCCAAAAATTGCCCTTCGCGAACGCGAGTCACCACTCGCGAACGCGATGCATTACCAGGAGAACCTTCGCGAACGCGGCCTACATCGCGCGAACGCGAAGGCCGCGTTCGCGAAGTCAAAAGTCCTCACCAGCCAGTTTCCCCTTCGCGAATGCGATGCCCTATCGCGAATGCGATGCCCTATCGCGAACGCGTAGCCTCACCTCCTTGCCTTAAGCGAACACGAGACCCAAGTCACGAACCTCCTGCCTCCAATTCCTCTTCACGAATGCGAGACCCCTCTCGCGAACGTGAAGATGGAAACCGTGTGCAGATATCAGAAAACTTCTAGCAGTATTCCAAGTCCAAAACTTTATCCATTAACCATCCGAAACTCACCCGAGGCCCCCGTGTCCTCAACCAAATATTCCAATACATCCTAAAATATCATACGAACTTAGTCGAAACTTCAAATAACATCAAAAAATGCTAAAACCACGAATCACACCCAATTTAAGCCTAATGAAACTAAGAATTTTCAACTTCTACATTCAACGCCGAAACCTATCAAATCAAGTCCGATTGACCTCAAAGTTTTCACAAAAGTCATAAATGACATAACAAACCTATTCACATTTTCAGAATCGGATTCCAGCCCTGATACCAAAGGTCAACTCCACAGTCAAGCTTCCAAACTTAAATTTCTATTCTAGCCATTTCAAGACTAATTTAATTACGGACTTCCAAATAATTTACCGAACACGCTCCTAAGTCCAAAATCACCTTACGGAGCTATTGAAATCAACAAAACTCTATTTCGGGGTCGTTTACACATAAGTCGACATCCAGTCACTATTTCAACTTAAGCTTTAAACCTTGGAACTAAGTATTTCAATTCATTCCAAAACCTCACCGAACCTGAACCTATCACCTCGGTAAGTCACATAATAACTGTAAAGCAAAATTTAGCAGTAAATGGAAGAACGTGTTGTAATACTCAAAATGACAGGTCGGATCATTACATTAAAGAGACGGATGACAACTAGATCAATCAAATCATTCCAAATGCACAATTTACAACAAGAACTACCCGAGGCACCATTCCTCGTAATCTCAAATCATAAGTCACAACTTTCAAATCTTACACATATGGCACTTCGTGCCCATATTTAGTTTTCAAACCGCTTTCGCACGGCAAACCCACGTGCCACCAGGTACATTGTGTCTGTGTCAAATGCTAATTTAAATGTTCAACAATCTACTAAACCTGTGTAACGACCCAACCGATCATTTTGAGTATTATAACTTTGTTCCCCCATTTACTGCTCAAGATAAGCTTTACAGTTATTTTATAACTTATCGGGTTATTTGGTTCAGGTCCGGAAGGAGTTCGGAGTGAAATGAGATACTTAGTCTCAAAATTGAAAACTTAAGTTAGAAAAGTGGATCGGATATTGACTTATGTATAAACGACTACAAAATTGAATTATGATGATTCCAATAGCTCCGTATGGTGATTTTGGACTTAGGAGTGTGTCCGAAAAATTATTTGGAGGTCCGTAGTAGAATTAGGCTTGAAATGGCGAAAGTCGAATTTTTGGGAAGTTTGACGGGGGGGGGACTTTTTGATATTGGGGTCGGAATCCGATTCTGAAAATTTGTCTGTTATGTTATTTATGACTTGTGTGCAAAATTTGAGGTCAATCGGACTTGATTTGATAGGTTCCAGCATCGTTTGTGGAAACTTGAAATCTCAAAGTTCATTAGGCTTGAATTGGGGTATGTTTCATGATTTTAGAGTTGTTTGAGGTGCTTTGAAGACATGACTAAGTTTATATGATGTTGTAGGACTTGTTGGTGTATTTGGTTGGGGTCCCGGGCGCACTAGGTGAGTTCCAGGATGGTTCAGATTATTTTTCCTTGTTTTGCAACTACTGGAACTGGTGTTAGGTACTGTTCTTCGCGACCGTGAAGGGTCTCATGCACTCGCGAAGAAGGATTTTGGGCTTCTGGGATTTACCCATTGCGAACACGATGAAGGAGACGTGAACGCAAAGAAGAGACCTGGGAAGCCTACACGAACGCAGACGCAAAGAGGAAATGGAGTTGGGGGCCTGCCTGGCTTTAAGCCTTCGCGAACGCGCCACGTGTATGGCGACCGAGAAGGGTAGAGGTAGGAAGGCATCGCGAACGCGATGAAGAGGTCTCGAACGCGAAGAAGGAACCTTAGCAGCACATTTCTTGTGCTTTGCGAACGCGAAGCTATGGTCGTGAACGCGATAAAGGCATTTCTGGGCAGAATTAAAAGTTCCCAAACGGGGGTTTTGAGTTCATAACACAAAAATTTAATTGGGAGCTCGGTAGAAGGCGATTGTTGGAGAGATTCTTGCATGGGTGTTTGGGGTAAGTGATTCTTATCCACTTTTGATTAATTTCCATGATTATGCCTTTGAATCCATCATTTAATGGGTGAATTAAGTTGAACAATTTAGAAATCCCTCTTGTTTAATTTGAAGATATGAGAGTCGAGTTGAGGTCGGATTTTGGTAAAATTAGTATGGTTAGACTCGTGGTTGAATGGGTTTTTGGATTTTGTAACTTTTGTCGGGTTTCGAGACGTGGTCCCCACGAACGACTTTTGAGCTAAATTTTGGATTTTGATGAAAAATTAATATTTTCTTATGGAATTAATTCTAATACATTTGATTGACTGAATCGAATTATTTGTGTCTAGATTCGAGGCGTTTGGAGGCCAATTCAAAAAGCGAAGACATTGCAGAATAAAGAATTACTCGATTTAAGGAAATAACGGTTCTAAATTTGGTCATGAGGGTATGAAATCCCGGATTATGTGTTATGTGATTGGTTTTGAGGTGACGCACATGCTAGGTGATGGGCGTGTGGGGGTGCATCATAGGAATTGTGACTTGTTCAAATTCCATGGAACAATATAGTTTGTATAATTTGTTGATACAAGGTACATTCTCTATGTGTTAGGGAAAATTGACATAAGACTCGTATTATAAAACATGCTTAGACATATGTTGTTATTATTGGTACCCACTGGGGTCATTTCTGTGGTTGAATAATATGTTCAAATTGTAATTTCACACTCAGTCATGTTTATTCATTTCATATCATATCTCAGTCTCTGTTGCTATTTATTAAAATATCATATTCTCATTTTGGGCTGATTATCATGATTTCTGAGAGCCTGAGAGACTGGTGAGGTTGATGACTGAGTGAGGCCGAGGGCCTACTTGTGAGGATATTATGGGATCGGGCTGCACGCCGCATTATGTTTTATTGATTTATGCCATAATTGTTTTGATATAGCACTTGGGCTGAAGGAGCCCCTCCGGAGTCTGTACACACACTCAGTGAGCGCAGGTACCTACTGAGTGCGAGTGCTGAGTGTTGAGTGCGAGTACCGAGTGAAGAGTGACTGTGAGGAATGAGCGACCGTGAGAAAAAAGTGACTGTGAGGACAGAGTGACTCTGAGGTTGGAGTGAATGGGAGCACTGGGTGACTGTTACTCTGAGATGATGCATTGATTTCATTATTTGCTACATTTCAGCTGTCATATGTCACTATTTTGGAAATTTCGAAAAAAATATTATTTTCTGTTTCAGTCAAACTTTATATGAAATTTCTGTGAAATCTTAAATGTTGAACTTGAGAGCATGCCTATCCTTTTTTTGTTGGAAAGTACTGTATTTGGACTTAGCTGAGAAGCTCGTCACTACTTTAAGTTCTTTATTTATTATTATTACTTACTGAGTTGGTTGTACTCATAATATACCCAGCACTTCGTGTGCAGATTCAGATGATCCCGGACACAGTGGGTGTTTATTATTTCACACAATTGATTTTTTTGGAGATTCAGAGGTAGCTGCTATGTTTCGCAGATCTTGTCTCTCCTTTCCTATTTTTTTGTTTATTGTATTTGGTCTCAAATTATTATAGTCCGGGATTTCCAGACTTGTAATGTATAGATGATCAGGTACTAAGTGACACCGAGTTTTGGGAGTAAATTTATATTAAGTATTGGTGGGAGTTTTCNAGTGGGTGTTGATTCTTTCACACAATTGATTTTTCTGGAGATTCAGAGGTAGCTGCTATATTTCGCAGACCTTATCTCTCCTTCCCTATCTTTTTGTTTATTGTATTTGGTCTCAGATTATTATGGATCGGGTATCCCATACTTGTAATGTATAGATGATCATGTACTAAGTGACACCGAGTTTTGGGAGTAAATTTATATTAAGTATTGGTGGGAGTTTTCCCCTTAAATTAATTATTATGTTTTCAGTATTTAAAAGAAATTATGGGTTATTGATGTTGTCGGCTTGCCTGGTATCGAGATAGGCGCCATCACGATGGGTGAGATTTTGGATCTTGACAAGTTGGTATCAGAGCCTAGGTTACATAGGTCTCATGAGTCATGAGCAGGTTCAGTAGAGTGTTGCGGATCGGTGTGGAGACGTCTGTACTTATCTTTGAGAGGCTACCGAACCCTTAGGAAACTTTCAGTTTCTTGTATTCTATCGTGCATAATTGATTCATCTTGGAACATAATTCTTCGAATTCCTACCACACATTCGTGTGCACATATGAGCACTCAGTATCAGCTGTGTATCACTGGCTTATGATTCGATGAACGAGGTTCGAGATGAGTATTCTGTAATTTTTTGATGGACCAGTCTGGAGGACTTGAGGCTGGAGTTAGACCGCAACTTAAGCTGAGAAGTTTCGGTTGTGAGAATCTGTGTAATTGGACTTATGCGTTCGGTAGTATTCCTATGAGTCAAATTTGTGGCTCGATGAGCGGTTGAATAACTCTATGATAAGTATGATGTGAATGTAGGATGTGTTCAGATAGGTTGAATAAGACAAATAAAATTTACTTGTGACTCAAGAGTTTGCTATTGGGTACTTGATTCATGTTTTGATGTGACGTACAGTCTTGAGTTGTGAGTGTGTTGAGGGATCTGTCATGCTATTTAATTGTAGGGCGAAGTAGATTTTCATGTCGTGTTGATGAGTTCCAACTCAGAAATATTAAGTGATTCCATAGTAATTGTGGCTATGAAAGGGTATAGCAATATGCCAATCTGAGGCTAAGTAGGTGGGTTATCTCCTGGGAAGTAATCTACGTAGGTGTTTCTTATAATGTTGAGTGGAGAGTTTCTTTTCTACCAGCTAGGCGTATGTGTTGAGATTTGAATTTGAATCCTGTTAAGAAAGTTGACTTGACTGTCACGAGAATAAATACGAACTTAGCGGATGATTGATGTATTTTATGGTGAGTGTTGCGTAAGCTTGAGAAGAATTTTCGTTGAACTGACTGCAGTATTATGGCAGTAATAAAGTATGATATTATGAGTTATGGAGTGTTTTGTTGTATGGCTTTAAGCCAACTGGGGGAGCCTGCTATTGACAATTCAATTTGACGGATATATGTTAAATTTTAGTTTTGGTCTGAGGCATACTTGTGGGTTAGTTATGACTTGCAGCGGTGGAGATCGAGGATGATTCGAGTAAGGAAATTCCGAGATACGGTTTACATCGCACTTTATGAAAATATATAAATTATGGAATGATTAAGTTGTTATTTTAAAGGATGTAGTGCGCACGAAATATGAATTTGATTTTTCGTGTTAAGGCATGGTTACTTCTTTGAGTGTTGATTGTGCTAAAGAAGCACATGTCTTTCGGCCCATTTGGGCGGAGCAAAGTAGATTTGAGTAGAGTGGATGACTCACGAGAGGGTTCTAATGGATTCAAAATGTATATGTGGCAATTGAAAATATTTTGAATTTGTATATCACTAGAATCGGTTACTTACACTGGATAGTATCGGGACGTGCGATAATTCTGTTTGACTATGGATTCTACGTCTCAGTATAAGAAAGGAAAGAGGAACAATTTTAAATTCACGTAAGGTCCTTAAGAGTGGGTGTTTCGGTTATGGTATTTATGGAGGTGCTTAAGAAAAATACAGTGGCTTATGGGACTTAGGGCGGTGTAGTTTTATGTTGGGATGTATTGTAGTGAGCTTTTGGTATGGATCGTAGTGTTTTGACAAGGAGAAGTTTCAACATGAGTGTAATTCAGAAGAAACTCGAAGAAAATAGGACAACTGGGTAGTAGGCTAGACCAGTATAGTAATGGTATGTTTGGTTCTTTTGGTATAATTATGATGTGGTGAGACTTTACAGATGTTTTGGTGGAAATATTCTCGGGTTTGGTGACCTGCTTGGCTTGGTCGAGTTAGAGGAATTCAGTTTTGATATCTTGGTTATGTGCAAATGGATTTGAAAGTGTTCTTGATGGTTTCTACCATGGTTTGAACTAGATATTTTCTATCGGTGTGGGATACATGTTGTGCATTGTGAATTCCTCATGGACGAGAGCAAATGGAAGGTTTCTAATTGATCGGGTATGTAATATGCTGGTGACTCAGAGTTAATAAGGAGATTCTCGTGCTTGTCACATGATGGCATAATAGATGTGGTGTAATGTGCGGGATTAAGACTTACATGTAAAAGGTGGTAGTTTATTGTGGAAAGCAAGACCACGAATTATAGACAGAATGGTCAATTTTAGATATTTAGATGGATATCATAACAACTCGGTAATCTCTGAGAAGGGTGTGCATTTCAAAAGGGGCATTGTGTTTTGACTTTCGGATGTCATCGGTATTACGATACTCACCTGGTTAATAGACTGATGATATTCCAATTATTGCTATGTGGCACGAGAGGAAATGTGTAAGTATTCCTCATGGGATGATTGTGCGTGAAAGATGTGTTAGTCATTCGAGTGCTGGAGTTGGGACCATTTATGGTTATTCTTGTGTTCTATGAATGTGGCGACTGGGGGTTATCAGAAGCATATTGTTTCAAGGTTGTGGCCTGCTTGAGGTGAGTATTTTATTTTAACTCAGTGGAGGCACTAGTTTCCTTGGTGATGACTACGCGCTAAGAGTGTAGATATATAT
>AWOL01S0079857.1:11177-31425 GCA_000715115.1 Nicotiana otophora | reverse complement strand
CCCAGGGTAGGGGTAAGGTCTGCGTACACACTACCCTCCCCAGACCCCACTAGTGGGATTATACTGGTTGTTGTTGTTGTTGTTGTTTAAAATAGTGTAATCATTGATATTGGGTACACGTGCAAAACACGTACACTAATTGTCATGACCCGAAATCCGCTAAAGGTCGTGATGATGCCTAATACCGCTGTCAGGCAAGCCAACGGTATTCTGTCAACTTAATTACTTATTTTAATAATTTAAAATTATGATTTTCATTAATTATATAGTATAAAACTGGAATTTACAGAATGAATGATCACATTGACACGAACTACAATGTTGACAACCTGTAGAAACCCCCAAAATCTGGTGTCATAAGTGCATGAGCATTAACTAGACAATATGATAAAATACAACATCTGTCTAGAATACAAATTAGACAGGAAAAATATAAATAACGTTGAGGGAGACTCCGAGTGCTGCGGACTCGTAACACGGGATGCAGCTCACCTAAATCCCCGTAATAACCGTGCCTCTGCGCCCACATGACCACTGAACATATATGTGCCTGCAGAAAATATGCAGCAAGTATAGTATGAGTACGTAAATCAACGCGTACCCAGTAAGTATCCAGTCTAACCTCGAAAGAGTAGTGACGAGGGGTCGACTCCGACACTTACTATGGGCTAACAATAAAATATTGATGTTATAGTTAAGCATGGATTATGTAAAAATAGCTGAAAGCTCAATAACAAGAAATAAATAAAAAATTCTTTCACTGGTAGTAAATCCCAAATTAATTTCCATCATTTAATAGACTAAATCTTTCAAGCCAATGAAGCAATATCGATTATAATTGGACTTCAATAATTTTACGCACGAGTTATGCTGAGGTCGTACGGCCCGATCTAACATATAAATATAAATTTTACACTGCCGAGGGTCGAATGACACGAACTATACATGCATCTATCTGCTACCGAGGCGTTCGACCCACTCCACAAGAAGAGAAAATATATTAAAACAATCAATTCAAGAGTTATTAAGGGGCTAATATACAAAAAAAATACCAATTCTCATTATCGGTCAAATGACCTGTCCAAAACTCAAGTAAATGAAGTTTAACCTTTTACCATTCCTTTATCAAGTTTCAATATGATATACGCAATTAAATTAACAAGTAGGGTCACGCAAGCACAACATGATTTGGGTTCTAGACTACCCTAACTTAAGCATAATTAGTAGCTACGTACAGACACTCGTCACCCCGTGCGTACGAAGCCCTAACAAATAGAAGCATAAAATAAATTGATTCACCTAGGGGGTTAATTTCATCTTACAAGGTTAAAAAATAGACTTACTGTTACACTCTGTAGTATTACGACCATGTCACATCTCGTGGTATTGTACGTTGGATTTGTTGTAAGATAATTGACGTTAGTTCAAGGACAAGATTATTTTGAGGTTATAAGTATTATTCTATTTCAAACAAGTGATAATTAAATTAGTGAAGGTGAGAGGGTAAGGGAATCGAAGAAAATGAGTTTTATCGAAGTTTGACATTTTGAGATAAAATCCGGTCAAAGCTATAATACCCCCTCCCCCGTGTATTTATGGACTAGTGCCATACAAGATACCACATGACCATGATAGTAAGGTGTATAAAGTGTGTTAAAAGTAATTAATATTTTAAGTAATTTGAGATAATTCTTAATTATGTGGATAATTAGTTAATTATTGCTTTAATGGAAGATTAGCAAGCTAATTAGAAATTTGCGGATAAGCCTAAAGGCCTCCCAACGTGGCAGCAAGTGAGCCTCTTAATCAAGTCAAATAAGTGACTCTTTAGTTTATGCACTATGTGGCATAATTAGGAGATTTTGGGGAAAATTCATTCTTATCAAGTGGGGCCCACAACCCACAAAGATAATACATCTCCCTACATCATTAAAATGGGAGGTTATGGTTGCTAAGTAATGGAGGAAAAGCTTCAGCAAAAATTCATATGAGATTCCATAATGTAATAGCAGTGTGAGATGCGATTCTAAGAGAACACAGTACAATCTTTCTCAAGAATATCATACGAATATTTTCATAATTCGATCCGCCGATACGTGTTTTTCACAAAAGACATGGGTTAGAGGAATTGTTAAGGCTATCCCTTCTTTCCTTTTGGCATGATCCATACGATATAAACGAAACGAGCAAATGCACAACTTTCATAAATGACTGTATTCATATAAATAATAGAGGTGCCTATGTTCTTGATTCCCCATGTATCATATTATTCTATCGTCTGTTCATGGGTCTCAGAAAATACGTAAGTTGATAAAGTTTATTTCATGATATTAATCAAAGGCGTAATGATCTTGTGACATACCAAGAAATCTTATTAACTCACTTCTTATGCATTGCATTCATTTATACATGCATATTGACCCATGACCAGATGGCGTTATATACGCGTATATATATGTATATGGGATATGAGGAAAGGTTACGGCATTATATATGCACCACCACCTAATCAACTGGTATACGTTAATGATTTTGCCCACCGTGGCCGAAATGATATGATGGGATGCCCTCAGAGGCTTGGTGATGTTATGTACGCATATACATGACATTATAAATGTTTCATGGTTCACAGAGCAATTCAGACTTACAGGTTGAGTCTTTTATTGCATATTTCTTCCATGTCTATTGTATACGGTATTTCCTGCCTTACATACTCGGTACTTTATTTGTATTGACGTCCCTTTTTCCTGGGGACGCTGTGTTTCATGACCGTAGGTCCCAATATACAGGTTGAGAGTCCTCCAAGTAGGCTATCAGCTCAGCGGAAGATGTTGGTGCGCTCCATGTGTTCTGGAGTTGCTTATTTGGTCAGTATGATTTGGACATGTATTGATCGGTATGGCGGGGCCCTGTCCCGACGTTTATGGTATTTAGATACTCTTAGAGGCTTGTAAACATATGTCATGTACGTGAAAGATTGTGTGGCCTTGTTGGCCTATGTTCAGTGTACGAGTGATAATTTGGGCCTTATAGACCCGTATGTCATATGTATAAGTTTGTATTACATGTTGGGTCGTTCTATATCGAGTATTCCCTCATGTTTTATTCTAGTTATCTCACAGCAGCCTTACCTTCTCATTACCTATGATAGTATGATACGAAAATATACGTTACGTTGGTACTCGGTTTAGTAAGGTACCAGGTGCCCGTCGCGGCCCATCGGTTTGGGTCGTGACACTTACCTCGCTCTGAAGTTCCATAACCGACTCCAAAGCCTCTCTAACTTCTCAAACCGATTCTCGTCGCTCCAAACCTAGTAAATAAATATGCAAATCCACAAATACATACTTTAATACTCATTATAAATCAATTTATAACAATTTCCAACTCCACTCAAAAAGGTCGATAAAGTCACCCTCGGTCCCACATGCCTGGATTCCGAAACTTTTCGAAGATAATCATTACTCATAACACTACAAACTCAAATATATGATTTATTCCAATTCCATATCCAATTTCGTGGCCAAATTCCAAAAATACTAAATTCTAGGTTTTCAACCAAAAACCCCCACAATTTCTACTAATTTCCATGTTTAAACCTTATACAAACCATGTATTTAACCTGTAATAGGTGGGAATAACTTACCTTGTGATGCTTGATGAAAATCTCCCCTTGAAGCTCTCAAAAATCTCCCCAACTAAGTAAAACATGAGAGAAAATGGGCTAAATCCTGTTTTTGTATAAAACCTTATTTTCCAGCGACATCTCGCACCTGCGGTCCACTAACCGCTTCTGCAGCTCCGTACCTGAGGATAATCCATTGCAGGTACGGATTCAGCACAATCCAACAATCCTCGCTTCTGCGCCCCAAATAACGCACTTGTGCTTCCGCTTCTGCGGGCCTCAAGCGCTTCTGCGCTCGCGCACCTACGCCTTACTTTCCACTTCTGCAGCCCGGGCCTTCTTGGCCAACCCCCGCATCTGCGATCTCGCAGGTGCAGGAAATCCTTCGCACCTGCAGCCTATGACTAGCTCGCTCCCAACCGCTTATGCGGTCCACTTCCTCGCTTCTGCGATGAATCTTCCGCATAAGCGGTTACACCAGCAACAAGATTTTTCAGCTTTTCCTTTAGTCCAAAAATTGATCTGTTAACCATCCAGAATCCACCCGAGGCCCTCGGGACCTCAACCAAACCTACAAACAAGTCTTAAAACACCATACGGACTTAGTCGAGCCTTCAAATCACATCAAACAACATCAAAACCAGAATTCCAACTTACTGACCTACTCCAACTTCCAGAATCGGAATCTGACCCCGATATTAAAAAATTGACTCCCGGTCAAACTTCCCAAAAACCTTCAAAATCCAACTTTCACCAACTGACCTAAAAATGACCTACGGAACTCCAAATCCACATCCGGATGCGCTCCTAAGACCAGAATCACCATATGGAGCTATTCCAGGCTCATAATTCCAAACGGACACTGATAGCATTAATATACGCTTCAATCCAAATTTATGAAAATCCTTTCAAATGCCAACTTTCCAAAACATGCGCCGAAATGCTCCCGGATCATCTAAACCCGATCAAGATATACGCCCAAGTCCAAAATCATCATATGAACCTGTTCGAACCTTCAAATCTCAATTCTGAGATCGTTTACTCAAAAGTCCAAACTTAGTCAATTCTTCCAACTTAAAGCTTCCGAAATGAAACTTTTCTTTCCAAACTAACTCCGAACTTCCGAAATTCAATTACGACCACACGTACAAGTCGTAATACCTGAAGTGAATCTACTCAAGGCCTAAAACTGCCAAATGATGCGCTAGATCTCAAAACGATCGGTCGGGTGGTTATATTCTCCCTCACTTAAATATATATTCGTCCTCGAACGGGCTAAGAACTGCTCTGGAGTTTGCCGAAATCATTTCTCAACACCTCGTGCACCTACCCATTCTACCACAACCCAGCGGAGAGCATTAACTTAAGCCAGTCTGAAGATCCTCCCTTTTATTTAGTCAAATAAGCCTTAGGCCCAAATTTCAACATTCGAAATTCTCCATCGGGTCTGCTTTCAACATACGAATATCGTATCAGTCACTACACACTGTACCAAAACATGATTGTATACCTTTTCCAAATTCATACCATGCACCGATAATCCACATGACCTTAATAACATCCCCTGACACCAATAGCCACAATTCCAAGTTGTCACAATTCCACGAATCTGATGCGTACAACACACCTTATGACACATATAAGTCATGTTCCATCTCTTGCAACACTACCACGATGGAAGAAATGTGTAGAAATTCATAACCAACTGTCGAGTCAACAAACCATTTAGCCTCTTCTCCTGACAAGAATCATTCATGAACTAAATAACAATATTTGCTCTTAAATATGCCTTAGATAAATCTGATCACACTGATCCTAGGTCCAATAATCTCGCCTCTACCAGTACAAGCCGCTCAGGCCATAAGCCATCTCAGACATTGCCAAAGGTCTCATATGATGCCACAATGTGCCAACAAGCTACCAAGTCGAATGTGATACTTGGTGTTGCCTACAGGTTCAGGGTCTTATATTATGTATTATGACGTATCGCGTATTGGTCTCGGTGCAATGCTGATGCAAGATGGTAGGGTGATTGCCTATACATCCAGGCAGTTAAAGGTACATAAGAAGAATTATCCGGTCCACGACCTTGAGTTAGCAGCTATTTTGCATGCCTTGAAGATTTGGCGGCATTATTTGTACGGTGTCCATTATGAGGTTTATACCGATCATCGGAGTCTACAACATCTGTTTAAATAGAAGGATCTTAATTTGCAATAGTGGAGGTGGTTGGGGTTGCTTAAGGATTATGATATAACTATTTTCTATCATCCCGGAAAGGCCAATATGGTGGCCGATGCCTTGAGTCATATGGCTGAGAGTTTGGGCAGCTTAACATACTTACCGGTAGCAGAGAGGCCTTTAGTCTTGGATGTTAAGGCCTTGGCCAACCAGTTTGTCAGATTGGATATTTCCGCGCCGAGCTGAGTTTTGGCTTGTGTGATTTCTCAGTCTTCTCTTTATGATCGTATTAGAGAACATCAGTATAATGACCCCATATGCTTGTCCTTATGGACACGATTCAGCACAGTGGTGCCAAGGAAGTCACTATTGGGGATTACAGTGTATTACGGATGAAGGGTAGGCTATGTGTGCCTAATGTAGATGGTTTGCGTGAGTTAATTCTCCAGGAGGCTCACAGTTCGTGCTACTCCATTCATCCAGGCACGCAAAGATGTAGCAAGATTTCAGGCAGCATTATTGGTGAAGGCGAATGAATAAAAATATAATTTGGGTTTGTAGATTGGTGTTTAAAGTGTCAATAGGTGAAGTACGAGCATTAGAGACCGGATATATTACTTCAGAGACTTGAAATTCCAGCAGAAGTGAGAGCGTATTACCATGGACTTTGTAGTTGGGCTCCCACAGATGTTTTTGGAAGTTCGATGTTGTTTGGGTGATTGTAGATTGGCTGACCAAGTCCGCACATTTTATTCCAGTCGGTACTACTTATTCTTCGGAGCGGTTGGATGAGACTTATATCCGCAAAATTGTTCGTCTACACGGTGTGCCAGTATCTATCATTTTCGATCGGGGCACGCAATTTATATCACAGTTTTAGAGAGTAGTGTAGAGAGGTTAGGGTACACAGGTACAATTGAGTATAACATTTCACCCTCAGACGGACGGACAATCCGAGTGCACTATTAAGATATTGTAAGATATGCAACGCGCTTGTGTTATAGATTTTGGAGGTTCTTGGGATCAAAGTTTTGCTAATGGCAGAGTTTGCTTATAATAACAATTATCGGGAGAGGCTAGACTATTGGGTACCGATTTGGTTCAAGATGCTTTGGAGAAGGTTAAATTGATTCAGGAGTGGCTTCGCACGGCGCTGTCTAACCATAAGAGTTATGACGACAAGAAGGTCTNTAGCAGAGAGGACTTTAGTCTTTGATGTTAAGGCCTTGGCCAACCAGTTTGTCAGATTGGATATTTCCGAGCCGAGCTGAGTTTTGGCTTGTGTGGTTTCCCAGTCTTCTCTTTATGATCGTATCAGAGAACGTCAGTATGATGACCCCATATGCTTGGCCTTAAGGGCACGATTCAGCACAGTGGTGCCAAGGAAGTCACTATTGGGGATTACGGTGTATTACGGATGAAGGATAGGCTATGTGTGCCTAATTTAGATGGTTTGCGTGAGTTGATTCTCCAGGAGGCTCACAGTTCGCGGTACTCCATTCATCCAGGTATCGCGAAGATGTAGCAAGTTTTGAGGCAGCACTATTGGTGGAGGCGAATGAATAAAGATATAATTTGGGTTTGTATATCGGTGTTTAAAATGTCAATAGGTGAGGTACGAGCATTAGACACCGGATAGATTACTTCAGAGACTTGAAATTCCGGAGCGGAAGTGGGAGCGTATTACCATGGACTTCGTAATTGGGCTCCCACAGACCTTTTTGGAACTTTGATGTTGTTTGGGTGATTGTAGATTGGCTGACCAAGTCCGCACATTTTATTCCAGTCGGTACTACTTATTCTTCGGAGCGGTTGGATGAGACTTATATCCGTAAAATTGTTCGTCTACACGGTGTGCCAGTATCTATCATTTTCGATCGGGGCACGCAATTTATATCACAGTTTTAGAGAGTAGTGTAGAGAGGTTAGGGTACACAGGTACAATTGAGTATAACATTTCACCCTCAGACGGACGGACAATCCGAGTGCACTATTAAGATATTGTAAGATATGCAACGCGCTTGTGTTATAGATTTTGGAGGTTCTTGGGATCAAAGTTTTGCTAATGGCAGAGTTTGCTTATAATAACAATTATCGGGAGAGGCTAGACTATTGGGTACCGATTTGGTTCAAGATGCTTTGGAGAAGGTTAAATTGATTCAGGAGTGGCTTCGCACGGCGCTGTCTAACCATAAGAGTTATGACGACAAGAAGGTCTGTGGTATTGCTTACATGGTTGGCGAGAAGGTTCTGCTCAAGTTTTCACCTACGAATTGTGTGCTGAGGTTCGGGAAGAAGGGCAAGTTGAGCCCTCGGTATATTGGACCGTTTGAGGTGCTTAAAAAAATTGGGAAGGTGTTTTATGAACTTGCATTGCCCCCTAGTCTATCGAGTGTTCATCCAGTGTTTCATGTATCTATGCTCTGGAAGTATGTCGGGGATCGTCTTTTGTTTTGGATTTCAGCACAGTGCAGTTGGATGGTAATTTGACTTATGATGTGGAGCCGGTGGCCATTTTACACCGACAAGTTCAAAAGTTGAGATCAAAGAACATATCTTTAATGAAAGTGCAGTGGAGAGGCCAGCCAGTCATAGAAGCTGCTTGAGAGACGGAGCGGGAGATGCGTAGCAAATATAGACACCTATTTGAGACTCCATGTATAATTCTAAACTCGTTCAAGGACGAACATTTATTTAAGAGGGAGAGAATGTAATGACCTGCCGGTCATTTCGAGTACTACAACCCCGTTCCCCATTTACTACTCAATATATGCTTTACAATTGTTATGTGACTTGTCGGGGTGGTTGGTTTGGGTCTGGTGAGGTTTTGGAATGAATTGGGACACTTAGTTCCAAGGTTTAAAGCTTAGGTTGAAATAGTGATCGGGTGTGGATTTATGTGTAAACGACCTCGGAATAGAATTTTGATGATTCCAGTAGCTCTGTATGGTGATATTGGACTTAGGAGTGTGTCTGAAAAATTATTTGGAAGCCCGTAGTTAAATTAGGCTTGAAAATGGCTAAATAGAAATTTAAGTTTGAAAGTTTGACCAGGGAGTTGACTTTTTTATATCGGATCCGGAATCCGATTCTGAAAATTTGAATAGGTATAGTATATCATTTATGACTTGTGTGCAAAATTTGAGGTCAATCGGACTTGATTTGACAGGTTTCAGCATTGAATGTAGAAGTTAAAAATTCTTAATTTCATTAGGCTTGAATTGGGGTATAATTCGTGGTTTTAGCGTTATTTGATGTGATTTGAGGTTTCTACTAGGTTCGTATGATATTTTAGGACTTGTTGGTTTATTGCTTTGAGGTCACGGGGGCCTCGGGTGAGTTTCGGATAGTTAACGGATAAATTTTTGGACTAGGAATGCTATTGGAATATTTCTGATGTATGCAACTGGTTTCCTTCTTCGCGTTCGCGAGAGGGGTCTCGCGTTTGCGAAGAGGAACTAGAGGCAAGTGAGGTTGTTCATCGCGTTCGCGACTTGGGTCTCGCATTCGCGACTTGGATCTCACGTTCGTGTAAGGCAAGGATGTGAGGCTATGCGTTCGCGATTGGGCATCGCGTTCGCGAAGGGGAAACTGGCTGGTGAGGATTTTTGCCTTTGCGTTCGCGAAGTGTAGGCCGCGTTTGCAAAGGTTCGCCTGGTAAAGCATTGTGTTTGCGAGCTGTGACTCAAACGCGACGGACCTGTCGAAGTGTAGGCCGCGTTTGCAAAGGTTCGCCTGGTAAAGCATGGTAAAGCATTGTGTTTGTGTTCTCGAAGGGAAATTTTGGACAACACAATTTTGTGATTCGCGAACGCGACGGACCTGTCGCGTTCACGAAGAACATAGGCCTGGACAAAAAGTTTAAGTTCTGAAAATGATACTTTTTTTCATTTTCCATTTTTGACAAATTGGAGCTCGGGAAGAGGCTATTTTCTGGAGATTGTGAAGGAAAATAAGGGGGTAAGTGTTCTTAACTCAATATTGATCAAATTACCCGAATCCATGGTTGTTTTTAAGATTTAATTAGTGAATTAAGTTGGAAAATTTAGAAAACCCTCTTAGTTTAATTTGAAGATTTGAGGGTCGAGTTGATGTCGGAATGTGGTAAGATTTGTTTGGTTGGACTCGTGGTTGGATGAGCGTTCATATTTTATACATTTTATCGGGTTCTGAGATGTGGGCACCACGGGAAATATTTGGGTGCAATTTCGGATTTTTGTTGGAAAATTAGTATTTTCATATGAAATTAATTTCTATAATTTGTATTGACTGAATCAAATTATTTGTGGCTAGATTCGAGGCATTTGGAGGCCGATTCGCGAGGCAAAGGAATTGCAGAATAAAGAATTACACGGTTTGAGGTAAGTAACAGTTCTAAATTTGGTCCTGAGGGTATGAAACCCCGAATTTTGTGATGTGTGATTGGTTTTAAGGTGACACACATGCAAGGTGACAGGAGTGTAGGCGTGCACCGTAGAAATTGTGACTTGGTCAATTCCATGGAACTGTGTAGTTGAATAATCTGTTGATATCCGTATATTTTCCACGTATTAGAGAAATTAAACTATAAATCATGTTTAAACCATGTGTTTACACTGTTGGGGACCCATAAAGGTCGCGGACATGTTGAATTATCTGCTAAATGGATGTTTAATACTCAGTCAGGATTTTTACTTGCATATTACATCTCAATCTCTATTGTCCATTATTGATGCATTATATCATTACTGTTTGGGCTACTTATAATGATTTCTGAGAGCCCGAGAGACTGGAGGGGTTAATGACTGAGTGAGGCCGAGGGCCTAATTGTGAGTATATTTATGGGATATGACTGCACGCTGCAACATGTTTTAATGATTCATGTCATGATTGGCTTGTTATAGTGCTTGGGCTGAAGGAGCCCCTTTGGAGTATGGATACACCCCAATGAGCGCAGGTATCTACTGAGTGCGAGTGCTGAGTGATTGAGTGGAATGAGTGACTGTGAGGAAAGAGTGATTGTAAGGTTAGAGTGAATGGGATGACTAAGTGACTGTTGCTCTGAGAGGATGTATTGATTTAATTATTGTTGCACTTCAACTGTCATATATCACTATTTTTTAAATTTCAGAAAGACATTATCTTCAATTTCAGTCGAATTTGATATGAAATTACTATTTGAGTATTAAATGTTAAACTTGAAATCATATCTACCTTCTTATGTTGGAAGTTACTGTAATTGGACTTAGCTGTGAAGCTCGTCACTATCTTCAGCTCTTTATTTAGTATTGTTAGTTGCTGAGTTGGTTATACTCATACTACACCTTGCATCTCATATGTAGATCCAGGTACTTCCGGACACGACGGTTGCTAGTTTTTTGAAGCTTTATCTGTTGGAGACTATCGAGGTAGTTTCTTGATGTCCGCAGACCTTAACTCTCTTTCCTTTTAGTTTTTGTGTTATTCTATATTTTCAAACAGTGTTTGATCAGTCACATATTGTTATCATTTAGATGCTCATGTACTTAGTGACACCGAATTTTGAGAGTATTTGTATGGGTATTTGCGAGAGTTTTATATTGTATTTAAATATTTTGTTTTCAAACTTAAAGGAAATCGTGATTTATTGAGGTTTTTGTCTTGCCTAGCATTAAGATAGGTGCCACCACGACATGTGTGATTTTGGTCATTACAATTACTCATTTATGTCTTGTTGTTATTCGTACTTCTAATATTTTCACTGTTGGTTGTAAAGTTGTGATCTTTCCACTATTATTCTTACATTGATAATCTTCCCATTTTTAGCTTTAAGTTATGTCCTGCACATGTTTACATGTCTGGTAGGTGTCTGAACCTGGCTGGTCATTACTCAGCCGAGGTTAGACTCGATACTTATTGGGTACCGCTGTGGTGTACTCATGCTATGCTTCTACACATTTTTGTGCAGATCCAGGTACTTATGATCGAGTTGGTCTTAGACTTATGTTTGCACATTTGGAGACTTCAAGATATACCTGGTTTGTCGTTCTCATGCTTCGAAGTCACCTTCTGTTGTATTTTATTTCTATTATTTCCCATTTCTCCGGGACAGTGATGTATTGTTATTTCTAGTTACTCTTATCAAAGTTTATGACTTGTACTGCCGGTTTTGGGATACTGTATTATGTTGAGATTGTTGGCTTATAATGGAAACTTCTATTTCATGCCTAATAGTTATTTGGTTAAAAAAATTATTACTTAATCAACAAGTGTTAGGTTTACCTAGTCTTAGAGACTAGGTGCCATCACGACATCCTACAGAGGAAAATTGGGGTCGTGACAACAAGTTTCAAAAATATTCCTTTTTTTCTTTTTTTCTAGTAATAAAGTTAACATAAAAGGACTCTACTAACACCTTCAAATCAGCAAGATAACTACTCCGACTCTTTTTCCTTTTTGTGCCGAGGGTCTATTAGAAACCTCTCTATCCTTCCAAGGTAGGAAAAGCATCATATATCCACTAGAAGCTCTCTGCTAAAAGAAACACAAGAAAACAATTCAGCATCTCAAACAAATTTTAAAGAAACAAGATCAAGCACATCAAGCTAACTACGAATAGAGGCGGATTTCAACTTTATGGATTCTGGATTTTAGAATNTAAGGTCAAGCACATCAAGCTAACTACGAATAGAGGCAGATTTCAACTTTATGCATTCTGGATTTAGAAAGACGACTTCTAGTGCTAATAACTAAATTCTAAACTCAACTCAGTTAATATGTGTACTCTTAACACAAATTAAACTGTTTGAGCCAAAGCTACTAGGTTCGATCGAGCCTGTATCTAGGCTTCAAACTTCGCCCCCGACTATGACCAAGCATAACCAGAGAGGACAATTTGTACTTGTGATGACCCAATATGTCATTTTCAGTGTTAGCCCTCATTTCTATATTTCGAAACCTCGAATAGCTCTGTTTATCATTGCTCAATTTGCGTGCGCATTCCGCATCTTTTGTCGAATAGTTTTCATGAGACAAATTGATGAAAATATGAAATCGTGCTTTAAAACTTAATTGATTTAACTACGGTCATTGGTTTGTGTAAATAAACTCGGATCAGTATTTTGACGGTCCCGGTGGGTCCGTATCATGATTTGAGATTTGGGCATATATTTGGAATCGAATTCGAAAGTCCCTAACTTGATTTAACGTAATTTGTTGAAAACTAGATATTTAAAGGTTTATAGAATTTATAATGTTTACCGTAGGTTGGCTTTGGTGGTATCGGGTTCGGGTTTTCGGTTTTGAAACTTGGAATAGATTCATTTCAGTATTTATGACTTGTCTGCAAAATTTATTGCAAAACGGAGTCGATTTGACGTGATTCGGACGTCCGGTTGGAAAATTGAAAGTTCTTAAGTTTCTTTGAAACTTTAATTTGTTTTGGTATCTGATTCATGGTTCTAGGTATTATTTTGGTATTTTGATCATGCGAGCGAGTTCGTATGATATTATTATACTTGTGTACATGTTTGGTTTGGAGCCCGAGGGGCTCTGGTGAGTTTCGGATAGTATACGGAGTGGTTTTGGACTTAGACGAATAACTGATGCATCTTTTGTTTCTGGTGTTACCTGTAGATCTCGCAATTGCGAGGTATGGCTAGCCAATGCGAGCCTCGCTTTTGCAAAGAATACTTTGCATTTGCGAGCATGGGTTGGTTGGGCAGGACTCGCAATTCCATGGAAAATGTTCACAATTGCGAACTTAGCAGTGATCGCAATTGAGATCCAAGAGTCGCATTTAGGACTCAGCAGTTCTCGAGTTGGCTTCGTATTTGTGAAGACAAAATGCTCAATTGCGGAGGTTGGGTGTTCGCAATTATGAACTAATTATCGTATTTGTGATCTTTGTGTTTCTTAGACAGGCTTCACATTTGCGACCCCTTTCTCGTATATGCGAATACGATATCGCAATTGCAACATCCGCAGCTGATAAAAGAGGGGGAAAACGGGATAAAACTCATTTCTTTCAAACTCTTAACCCTAAACACCATAGAGGAGATTGTTCCAAGAATTGTCTTCCTAAATTCATTGATAAGAAACTCTAATCTATTACTTTTAATTACCCATTACTTTTCAAGTTTTTTCAACATCAAAACTAGGATGTAGAATTAGGGATTTTTATAAATTTTGGATTTGAACCTTGAATTAAGGTCGATTTTAGAAATAAAATTACATAATCGGGCTCGGGGGTGAATGGGTAATCGTGTTTTGGTCTGAATCTCGGGTTTTGACCAAGTAAGACCGGGGTTGACTTTTGTTGACTTTTTCAATAATGATCTAAATTAAACCTCTCTCATTCGTGAGTAGTTTCTAAAGCTTATTTTGAATCGTTTGGTCAATAATTTGCTAGATTTGGTTAATTTGGAGGCTTGTTCGAAAGGCAAGGCCATGGCTGAAGTTTGAGTTGATTGCGGAGTAAGGTAAGTATTGGGTCTAACCTTGATTTGAGAGTATTAGGGACCCTTGAACTACATATTACGTGAATTATGTGTGAAACAATGTATATGCGAGGTAACGAGTGTATATGCACCGTTATATTACTTGCTTCCCTATTTTCATTGCTTCATAGTATATCTTGTTTCATTCTTTAATTTTTACATGCTTATTTGACTTGCATGCCATAATTTCTACTTGCCATTTAGCATTCTCGTATTAAATTGTCCATCCCCTATATGATTCCACACTTATTTACTACTTGTCTTTATTTGTTTCCCTTACATATCTAAATTGTTTTATGCCTTGTTTCCTTATAGTTTCGCATTAATTGTTGCCTTTATTGATGTAGTTTCACTTGTATGAATTATTAGATATCATTGAGTTGGTAAAGATGAGACATCCGAGTAGTTCGAGTCTCTTAGGTTATCATATTATTCTCCATTGCTCGTACATTTGTTCTGTTAATGTATGATTTCTCGTAAAACTTGGTTATTGAGTTACCATTGTTAATTGAAATTATTTGGGGAGCGGGTTGCACGCCACAATGAAAATTGAAAGCTAATGAATTAAAATGGCGGAATAAGTATGGACTATGATATTGACAGATGATTATATGGTGGGATCGGGTTGCGCACCACAACAGATAGTTTAAAGTTGATATTATGAGATCGGGTTACACGCCGCAACATATTGATAAAAGTAATATTTATTTGTGACTGTTGGATTGGCCTTAGTTGTTGAGATGAGTTATATGACTTGTCATTCGGTGCTCTCAGCTAGTTGATTTTGAGTTCGTTGATATGAATTACCTATTTTACTTCGATTCTTGTCTTCTTCTTCTTCTTCTTCTTCTTCTTATTATTATTATTATTATTATTATTATTATTATTATTATTATTGCGTACAGGTTAATGTAAGTGACCCGCCTTAGTCTCGTCACTGTTTCGTCGAGGTTAGGCACACTTACAAAGTACATGGGGTCAGTTGTACTCATACTACACTTTACACTTCTTGTGCAGATACCGGAATTGATCCTAGCGGCGTTCCATAGACTTACTCGGATCCAGCTATCCAGAGGAGATTTGAGGTATAGCTACACGGCGTCCGCAGCTCTGAAGTCCCATTTTACTTCCTTTAGTTATTTATTTGATTCAGACATTTATGTTTATTTCAGACCATTATTTGTAGTATCTTAGACGCTCATGTATTCGCGACACCACTTCTAGGATTGTATATGATATTGCAGTTGTTATGGTTTTTATCACTTTATTTCAGTTATTTCAGTCTCTTATTTATTATTTTAATTTGATCCGTTAAAAAAGGCTAAAAACTATTCTAATGTTAGCTTGCCTAACAAGTGAAATGTCAGGCACCATCACGGTCCCGAAGGTGAGAATTCCAGATCGTGACAGTACTTAAAAACACCACTTGTGGAAAAACGTCTAAACAACAAAATAAGATGATCACAAGGTCAATTTTTCTTTTTTATACCCTCTTAGGAAAAATCTTGCCTCCACTATTGTCTCCTGTGTACAAAAGCGAACTTATTATATACAAAGAGGGGTCACCAGTACCCGTAACGTTCGACAAAATTTGTTTATATATATCTTTAAAAAATAGTAATATATTAGTTGTGCGCACCCTATATACAAGGCAAATTTTATTTGAATCCAAAAATTCACTTCGACCTTCAAATCATGAGTTCGCCTATGCCTATGTACCCCTTTTAAGACAATATGCTTGGAGACGTTATCTTATGATATCTCNTTCAAATCCTGAGTTCGCCTCTAACTATGTACCCCTTTTAAGGCAATATGCTTGGAGACGTTATCTTATGATATCTCTATCTATTCATTGGGTTTCAATATTCTGTTAGCATTAGTTCTTGTCGACTTGGGTAATCCATCAATTTTCCAAGAAATTTACTACTGTGGTCCAACCAAAATATGTGGTCTTAAATTGCAAAGTGTCCTGTAAGCTCGCAGTAGGATTTTTCTGAAGTCTGAAAATTAAATTCAGGAAAACTGAAATTTATAAATATTAGTATAATTTTAGGGTGTGTTTGGTATGAAGAAAAATGTTTGATGAAAATGTATTCATTGAAAATGATTAGTTTTATCATTTGTTTTCACTTGTTTTGTTGGTGAGTGAAAACTTTTTCCAAAAAATATTTTTTAGTGTTTGGTTAGAGAGTATAAAATATTTTTAAAAAATAGTAATCTTTTATGCATGTTTCCTGTGCTCCAAATAAGTTGCAAATAAAATATTTTGGTCATCAATTTCGTCATAAGTTGCATAAGCATCATAGATGTCATCAATGATGGTGATGAAGGGCAATAATTTTGTTGTCGTTATTCTTGCAGATCTATACTAAGGCTCAAGAAACAGTCCAGTTGATCAAATGTAACACTCTTACCATTTTCTCTTACATATGGATATTTGATTACAATATCCACATCTTTCCACCGACTATACATATAAAAGTATTACTCCATCCGTTTCAATTTAAATGAACTAGTTTGAATCGGTACGAAATTTAAGAAAAAAAAGAAGATTTTTGAAACTTGTGGTCTTAAAAGCTTAAGGGGTAAAAGCTTTGTGGGACCATGACATTTGTGTGGTTATAAAAGATTCTCGTTAAGGATAAAATAGGTAAAATAAAGAGATTAAAGTTGAATTATTTCCAAATTTAGAAATGTGTCATTTATTTTGGAACAGACTAAAAAGGAAAATACCTCATCTAATTTGAAACGGAAGGAGTAATAGTTAGTGACATTTTAATTATCTTATAATACTAGCTAGTTTGTTTAGCCAAGCCTCTAGGGAGCTAGAAGTGTTTTGTTTTTCAAAAACAATATTTTAAAAAGAAATTATTTTAGAGAATTGAGGTATTTAGCCAAGTTTTTAAGGAAAAATAAGTGTTTTGAGTAGTAGCAGATGCTAAAAACGTAACTTCTACCCATAAGCATTTTTAGAACGTTGGTCAATCACAAATTGCTATTCTAATAATACTGGCAAAAATATTTTTTCAAGAAAAACGTATGATAAAAAGTAATAATCTTAAAAAATAAGCATATTTTAAAAGCTTGACCAAACCGGCTTGAAGTGTATAGTATATTCATGTGATTAATTAAAGATGATATATAAGATTAGTACTGTACATAAAATCAAACCTCTTTATAATAACATCTATTTGTAACAGCCATTCATTATAAAATTCAAGTTTTTTTGGAACCGATCTTTTGTGTATGTTATATTATAGGTCCTTTATAACAGTACTTCACTAATTGTATGCAAATAATATCGGAACAAATGCAACTATTATAAATGAGTTTGACTGTACTTTGTAAGCTCACATAGCTCTCTTTGTTGCACCTTTTGCAAGATATTGGTTTTATTACTTGTTTTTCCTTGTTTGGTTGATGAGTGAAAAAAATTTTCGAAAAATATTTTTTAGTGTTTAGTTATATTTTAGAAAAAATATTTTTTTTTCCTCTGCTCCAAATAAGTTGCAAATAAAATATTTTGATCATCAATTTTGTCATAAGTTGCATAAGCATAATAGATGTCATCAATGATGGTGATGAAGAACAATAATTCTGTTATCGTTATTCTTGCACGTGTATACTGAGGCTCAAGAAGCAATCCAGTTGACCAAATGTGACATTCTAACCATTCTGTCTCTTACATGTGGATATTTGTTGACGATATCCACATCTTTCCACCACCTATACATACACGAGTATTAATAGTTAGTGACATTTTAATTATCTTATAATACTAGCTAACCTATTTAGCAAGCTTTGGAAGTCAGAAGTATTTTTTTTAAAATTTTAAAAAAGAATTATTTTAGAGAATTGAGGTATTTGACCAAGTTTTTAATGAAAAAATTAGTGTTTTGAGGAATAGCAGAAGTTAAAAAAGTAACTTCTACCCGTAAGCATTTTTTGAACCTTGGTCATTCACAAATTATTACTCTAATAATATTGGCAAAAATACTTTTTAAAAAATCACGTATGACAAAAAGTAATAATTTAAAAAAATAAGCAAATTTTGAAAGTTTGACCAAACTGACTTGAAGTCTATACTATATTCATGTGATTCATTAAAGAGGATATACAAGATTAGTATTGTATATACCTTGTAAGCTCACAAAGCTCTCTTTGTTGAACCTTTTGCAAGATATGGAAATCCAATTTAGCAAATCTCAAAAGTAAATTATTATGCCCTTCAATGTTCTCATAAATACTCATGTGTTTCCTTGCTTCCCACCTTTCTGCATTCATATGAATGGGCTGTCTTAAGGCTGCACTAACATAGGCCATGAGTGATGGGCTGATCAATTTAGGNAAAAAATTTAAAAAAGAATTATTTTAGAGAATTGAGGTATTTGACCAAGTTTTTAAGGAAAAAATAAGTGTTTTGAGGAGTAGCAGAAGTTAAAAAAGTAACTTCTACCCGTAAGCATTTTTAGAACCTTGGTCAATCACAAATTGTTACTCTAATAATATTAGCAAAAATACTTTTTAAAAAATCACGTATGACAAAAAGTAATAATCTTAAAAAAATAAGCAATTTTGAAAGCTTGACCAAACTGACTTGAAGTGTATACTATATTCATGTGATTCATTAAAGAGGATATACAAGATTAGTATTGTATATACCTTGTAAGCTCACAAAGCTCTCTTTGTTGAACCTTTTGCAAGATATGGAAATCCAATTTAGCGAATCTCAAAAGTAAATTATTATGCCCTTCAATGTTCTCATAAATACTCATGTGTTTCCTTGCTTCCCACCTTTCTGCATTCATATGAATGGGCTGTCTTAAGGCTGCACTAACATAGGCCATGAGTGATGGGCTGATCAATTTAGGGCCCATTGACTCCAAATTAGTGAGTGTAAAACTCAAAGCTTGTTCTAGAATTTCTTCCCCATGTACTCTGTGTGCTGTTTCATATAAACTTAATAATCATTTCACATCTTTGGTAAGAATTTCCTTGAACCTTCCATCTTTGTTGGTAATAATTTATTAGTAAAATTCTATACCCCAATGATAATATATTCTTTTGACTATTTGTAGTGTAAGCTGTACTTTCAAAGGTGAACTTGGTATATATTCCTAAAAATATGCCATATTATTGGGTCGCAATAGCACATGCTAGCCATTTTTCGGACTGGTAGTCGAAAAATAGCCAGAGTTTATAAAGTTATTGAAAAATAGTCATTGTTTTTGCTGAAACACAGAAAGTTCCAGCATAATATGTGGGATTATGGAGCTCCTCCGTATAAACTTCCATCATATTATGTTGGAACTCCAGGACACGGAGAGTTCGAACATAATATACGGGATTATGGAACTCCTTCATATAAAATTACAGCTTATTATGGTGAAACTCTAGCACATTATATGTAACGATCCGGCCAGTCATTTTGAGTGTATTAGCCCCGATCCCCTATTTACTATTTTTTCCATATTGTTTTCTGCTTATGTGACTTGCCGGGAGGTCTTGTTTTTGGTTTCGGAGTGTTTTAGGAAACTTAGTCCCTAAAACGGAAGCTTAAGTCTTGAAATTTTGACCGTAGTTAGAACTATGTGAAGACGACTCCGGAATGGAGTTTCGTCTATTCCATTAGCTCCGTTGGGTGATTTTGGATTTAGGAGCGTGTCCGGATTGTGAATTTGAGGTATGTAGCTAATTTAGGCTTGAAATGGTGAAAGTCAATTATTTTTGGGAAGTTTGATCGGGGGATTGACTTTTTGATATCAGGGTCGGATTCCGATTCCGGAAGTTGAAGCAGGTCTGTAATGTTGGATATGATTTGTGTGCAAAATTTGAGGTCAATCGGACGTGGTTTGGTATGATTCGACATCGTTTGTAGAATTTGAAAATTTTAAAGTTATTAAGTTTCGATTAGAGGGTGATTCGTGTGTTTGTTGTTGTTTGACGTGTTTTGAGGGCTCGACTAAGTTCGTATGGTGTTATATGA
>AWOL01S0079854.1:0-13016 GCA_000715115.1 Nicotiana otophora | reverse complement strand
GACAATATTGAGGCAGTTCAGAGCACGAAAGGGTTGGATGTAGTTCACCGAGAGAGTGGATGATGCCAAATAATACCTCGTCTGAGAGTTCTATACCAATGTTTCTCATATAAAGAAAGAGACGAAGGTGACCAAAGTGCGCCTCCTCAAGGTGAGGTTTGATCAGCATACGCTAAACACATACCTAGGCTTCGAGGATGTTGAGCCAAAAACGTATCTGGAGAAGTGCGCAATGAAGGAAGAAGTCTGATCTTGGATGGCTGATATCTTAGCACCACCAGGGCCACCACCACCATAGATCACCGCTGAGGTTCCCATCCACCAGAGCACTTTGAGTTTTGAGGTGAAGAGGTGGCAAACCTTTGTTTGCAGCAGATTGGACCCAAGTCAGAATGAGACTCATCTTCCTATTGCTCGGGCAGTACATGTGTCTTCCATCATGGCCGAGTACCCAAATAATGTGGGTGCCATGATGTTGGCCAATATTTCATTGATAACACAACATGATAGCTCAGCCTACCCTTATCCCAACACTATCATAGAGTACCTCACTGATGCAAAGTAGAGCCGAGAGATTTTGACACCAAGGTGAAGCCGAAGAAGCCATTAAACTAGTATTCACTAATAGATGCGAGCAACCAAAGAAGAAAGTTCAGCCTTCTACCACCACATGCCAGTCTGATGAGCCATCAGTGGTAGTTACTGAGACAACTGGTCTTCCATCCACCTCTGCTGATCCTTCTTCCAGTGCTGCTGCTATGCCTCCGCCATCATTCTCAGCTCCTACTACAACCCCTAGGGAAGCTCTGAGTCCCGTGCCTATGCCCAGAGCTACAATATCTGCTCTGAGCAGCAGCAAGACATTGGGGAGTCTCAACAACTAGATGCAGATAGCTAATCTAAGCTGTCTGACTTATCTAGTACTATTGTAGCGCAGTCTACTACTCAGGAACCACAGGCCCCTTCTGACATTGATGAGACGCTAAAGAAGATTCTGGAGAACTAGAAGACGATCATGGACACCTTGGTACAACACGGGTCAGTTATTGAGGAGCTGGGAAAGGAAGTGAAGAAGATGAGAAAATCCCAGGCAAGCAAGAAATCAATGGACAAGCTCAGAAAGGAGGTGACTAGACTTGATACAGCTAGGGATCTTCCTTTTGATATACTACTTGACCTACACCAGTTTGTCCCAGAGCCATCAGCACTATCTACATTGGTAGCACCAGCCGACCAGTCTAATGAGCCAGACCTTATTGCCGACACTGCTGAGGCAGTGCGTGCGATATTCGACAACCCAGCCATGCCTAGATTTGATGATGATGAGATACAATTGGTTGATCATGAGGGAGATGATATTGCTAGGGACACTGAGCTGTCCAAGGATCCTTAGGGAGTTTTCTTCACCCTTTCTTCTTTTACTCTTATTTTGCTAAGCATTGGGGACAATGTTTACTTTTATTCCGGGGGGTGGTGGTGGTGGAGGAGTTTATTTGATACATTGACACATTTTGGATACATTTGGGCTGTAATAATTTGAGGATTCTCTCTTTTCTTATTTGTATTTATCTATCTTCTCTCTGTTTTCTAATTTGTATTTATCTATCTTTAGTAGTTATTGTTCATTAGCTTCTTTATTTTTTGTCCATTTTAGTTTTTGTTTTGTTAAGTAGCTTTTTTATGCTTTCGTAGATAATAAGCCTTTGTTTTTTTTAACGCCACGGTTAGTTTTAAATGTAGTTTTTGTTTGAATTGGGTGACTCGTCTCAACAATGGATGATGTGACAACCTTATTAAGAGAATGAGTCCGTTTTTGTGTTTAAGTAATAATAGTAGTAGTAGTAATGAATAAAAAGAGCCAATCAAGTCATTCTCGAAGAGTTAATCTTGCTTCATTTGGTACCAACACACTTAACTACATGCTTATGGATAAAGATAAGGTTTTTGAAAGAAATAACTCTAGTTAATAACTTTGTGACTCTTGAGTTGACTTTGGTGATCATCGAGTGGTTTGTTGGACCATAGTGATCTTTAAACTTGAATGTGGTCGTTGTAGGATCTCGACTCTATCCTCTTTTACAATCTAGTTGCATAAGGGGTGAGATGAATTGTTGCTAGTCCAAGTATCCGTACGAATGGTCTAGAACTTGCCCCGAATGTGTTTCAAGGTAAAATCCTAAATTTTTCTTGGTTTGAGAAGTGATTGTAGGCTTTCCTTGGCCCGTTTGAGCTTTCTATTGCCAACCAATTTCGTTATCCCTAGTCAACCCCCTTTGAGCCTCTAGCCTTTCTCATTTGATAATCATGTTATAAGCCTTTACCCATTTTGTCATGACCTTCTCTTGGCACCCGGACATTCCTTAATAATCTTGTGAAATAAGTGGCTTAAAGCATAGGTTTGAGGGAGAGATGAGGAATTTGAAAAAGGTATCAAGGCACAAAAAGAGAAAAGAAATGATCTCTATGAAAAGAGAAGGCAAGAAAAGAAAAGAACAAAAAGAAAAATGCAAAAAAGAGAATAAGTGGAAGGATTGATGGATTCAAAAAGAGGCAATGATCCCTAACATGAGCATCAAAAAGGGAGAAAAAGAATGAAATGAATAAGAAAGAGTGATGTCAAGTCTCTCTATCCCTCAATGAAAAGAAAATGCCTCTAAGAATTGGTAATTGTGAGCCGAGAAATGAAAATGTAGAGTGCTTAAGGAAAGGTGTAACCACTTACCCATATGGTATCCTACTCTAATACAAAAGCCTTCATTACAACGTGAAAGAAGTCCTACTTGATTTAGAACCAAGTGAGCTTACATTAGTGGTGATCTACATGAGGGGAAAGCCTATGGTACTTGAAGCCGCACTTGTGAATTTCTCTTGTGAGAGATGAGTGAACCTTTCATGAATCCCAAGATTGAGTGCAAAATGTTTAAGTGAGCTTGGAAAATGGAAGGTAGAGGAGGAAGAGTTTGGAGTACACCATCACCTACATGATAGAACAAGAGTCCTTGATGAGTAAAGTCAGTTCTTGAAGCTCAAATGCCACATTAGAACTATATGTGCATGAATATTTGACTTGTCACCTTGTTGATAATGCATGAGTAGTGTGGTAATTATTGGTCCCAACTGAGTATGAATGACTCACTATTGACTCGACCTTTAACTTTGAGGAGGTGGAAACTAATCTATTTGCTTGAGGACAAGCAAAGACTTAAGTTTGGGGGAGCTGATAAGTGTAGATTTTGACAACGTATTAGCACCTTTTTGCTTCTATTTTAGTCCAAAAGCATTGATTTATGTTCCCAACACTAATGAAAGTGTGCAAATTACAAGAACGTTGTAAATTTGGGCTCACATGAAGACATCCGACTCAAAAAAGAGTGTTTCGACTCCCAAGGAAAGAAGGGGTGCAGAACATAAGAAATACGGTCTGCAGAGGTATTTCTCTGGTCGCACAAAAAAGTGCAGACCGCAGAATTCCTTCTGCGGCTGTAGAACAAGTGAAGAAACCCAACAATTCGACAAACCTTAAGCTGATGTGCGGACCGCACATGAATTGTGCGGCCGCGGAACAAGGTCCGCACTGACAAAGAATTCAAAGTTCAGAGAGTGTAAAAATGACCAAAACTTGAAGCCTTGCCTGAAGTGTGGACCGCATATGGAATTGTGCGGCCACAGAACCTCCTGAGGGGCATTTTTGTCATTGAATTTTGGGCCACTATAAATAGACGAGAATCACATTTTTAGGTCAAGTTTTGAAGTTTGAGCTGTTGTAGCCGTTGTATTTTGCTATTTTAGGAAGTTTGTGAATATTTTGGGATTTAAACATCATATTTTATCATTTTAATCTTAGATTATGAGTTTAATTAGTATTACTTCTTTGTTTTGTTTCATTTTTCACTATGAGTAGCTAGACTCTTACAAGGGTTGTGACCCAACCCTAGTGTGTAAACCTTATGGATATTTAATTTAATGCTTGTTTATGATTGGGTGTTGATTATTTAGCCTTGTGTATGCTTTAATTTTAAAATTAATAGTTGCAAACATTGATTCATGCCTATTTGACTTGAATCTTACTTGAGAAAGATGTACCTAGTCTAGAAAAACTTGGCTAACAAGAAATTGAGCTAATTAAGGATTTGATTAGCCTAATTAAAGGGTTTAAACTAGAGATAGTAAGAACCCGACTTGAGTTCATATCAACTATTTAGCTTGATACCCACTTGGGCTTGAGAAAGCCAAATTGGGCAAAATCACTCTATGACCGAGAGGTATTGAGTGAGTAACTTAGAGTTAAGAGCTATAATACACCCTGATTAATAAAACAAGTGTTAACATATTTAACCCATTTGGCAAACACCTAGGTTAAAGTCACATCCCTAAGCTTTTTAACCATTTGGAAAAAATAACAAAAACAATCATTCACTTTCTAGTTTCTTCTCTTTAGCTTATAATTATTAGAGTTAATTTAGAAGTAGAAATCCAAACCCTTTGTTTGGAAGTGCAATTTAGTTGTTCCATTTGATCTCATCAAGTGTATACCCCTACATCCATATTAAACTCCCTGTGAAAATCGACCCCGACTCGTGTTGGGTACTATTCTTTCAACGACCGTTTTCATTCACTATCGAGTGCGGATTGGACGTGGATCAGGCATTATTATTACTTTACAGTCTTTCAGTATTTACAGATAGATAGTGTTTTCAATACTTCATTAGAGGTTTCATACACTAGAGTAACAGTTAGATAGAGTCACAAACTTTTCATGTTAAGCAATGTTGGCTACAAATGTGTTTCAAACTTATATTAGTGTTTCTGCACTTGATTTATATCATTCGAACTTTCAGTATATCAGCATGTGTTAGTTTATCTTCCGCATTCAGTATGTTATGATATCACATGTTGATTTAGCCAGTCAATTGGTTCGCTCGGTCACATGTAGTCAGGCATTGGGTGCAGTGTTACATCCAGGTCTAGGTTTAGGGCATGACAATTAAGGACAAAGCTCAGGAGTTGAGAGAGAAGTTGTTGGCTATGGGAGCCTGGAGGAGTAGTTGGAACACGAGTAGTATATGATCCAAGACAGCGAACTGCATTAGGAAAGCTAGAGAGGTGTTAGGGGTCACGAAAGGATACTCGGGAGACCACAAAAGGGACAGGTGGTTGAATGGGGAGGTCCAGAGGAAAGTGAAAGCCCAAAAAATGGCTTATTTAAAGCTGGTGCAGAGCGTAGATGAGGAGGAAAAGATAAAGAATATGGAGTGTTATAAGAAGGCAAATAAAGAGGTAAAATTAGCGATCACGGAGGCTAAGACCGTAGCATTTGGAAGATTGTATGAGGAATTTGGGGGACAAAGGATAGGACAAGAGACCGTTTAGGCTACCCAATTAAGAGAAAGGAAAACTCGGGACCTAGACTAACTTAAGACGAGGAAGGTGAGGTATTATTGGAAGAGGTGTATATTAGACAAAGATGGTAGGCTAGTACTTCCACAAACTCTCGAATGAGGAAGGGGACAAGGACATCATTCTTCGTGTGTTAGAGTAAAAAGTGTCAGCGAGATTTTGGGTTTTGTAGGTGTATTAGGCTGAGGAGGTTGAGGGGCGATGCGAAATATAAGAATGGGTAAGACAACTGGGCCAGATGAGATCCTAGTGGAATTTTCTGAAGGACGTGTGCCGGGCAGGCTTGAAGTGGCTTGCTAGATTGTTGATGTTATTTTTAGGACGAAGAGTATGCTCGAAGAATAGAGGTGGAGTTTGATGATTCCGGTGTACAAGATGTCCAGAAATGCAACAATTATAGAGGTATCAAGCTGCTGAGTCACACTATGAAAGTTTGGGAGAGGGTGGTGCAGAGAAGGGTGAGGAGGAGTGTGCCTATTTTCGAAAACTAGTTGGGATTCATTCTAGACCAGTCGACTACAGAAGCCATTCATCTTGTGAGGAGATTGGTGGAGCAGTATAAGGAAAGAAAGAAAGACTTGTATATGAGGTTGATTGACCTAGAAAAAGCTTACGATAAAGTCCCGAGGGAGGTCCTTTGGAGCTGTTTGGAGGTTAGCGGTATTCTGGTAGCATACACTAGGGTGATTTAGGACATGTATAATGAAACTAAGAATCGAGTGAGGACTGTAGGAGGAGATTTAAAATATTTTTCAGTGGTGATGGGGTTGCATCGGGGATCTGCTCTTTGCACATTTTTATTTGCCCTAATGATGGATGTGTTAACACGACACATTCAAGAGGAGGTGACGTGATGTATGTTATTTGCAAATGACATAGTGCTAATTAACGAGACACGAGGCAGAGTTAACGCTAGGCTGGGAGTTTGGAGACAGACCCTGGAATATAAAGGTTTCAAGTTGAGCAGGACAAAAACAGAATACTTGGAGTGATGGGACACATGAAATCGAAATGGACATAAAGCTCGATACACAAGTCATCCCCAACAGAGATAGTTTCAAATATCTTGGGTCTGTAATCCAAAGCAAAGGGGAGATTGACAAGGATGTTATACATGGTATTGGAGAGGGATAGATGAAATGGAAGCTCACTTTCGGTATTTTGTAACAGAATATAAAAGTAACAGAAATGAGGATGTTGAGATGGATGTATGGGCATTCAATAAAGATAAGATTAGGAATAAAGTTATCAGGGATAAGGTGGGAGTGGAACCTGGTGAGGACAAGTTGCGGGAATGACATGGTTCAGACATGTGAAGGGTAGAGGTAGACCATGGCGGGTCTGAGGAAGGGTAGAGGTAGACTGAATAAGTATTGAAAAAAGATGATTAGACAAGACATGACATTGCTTCAGCATAACGAAGACATGACCCTCGATATGAATGTGTAAAGGTAAAAAATTAGAGTTGACGGTTGATAGATAGTCGAGAGTTTCTCCTATTCTTACAAGTAGTAGTAGAACTATTCTAGTATTTTCTTATTCTTAGATTTTCATTATTACTCGTATCTCGTTTGCTTCCATTATATTATTATCTTGTTATTGCTACTGTTTTTTTTTCTTCTCACTGTTTTTTGATTCGAGGATCTATCGGAAACAACCTATATTCCTTCACAAGGTAAGGGTAAGGTCTGCGTACACATTAGTCTTCCCAGATCCCACTTATGATATTACACTGAATTTTTTTTTGTTGTTGTTATAGAGTAGTAGGTAGAAACAAGCGCATCTTATTCATATTAATCAAGTCTCTTATATTCATGACCTTGGCCTTTATATGTGGAGGCTCTTCGTATCAGTGGCAAACCAGAAAGTTTAATAAGTCTGTTCAAATTTTGAACACCTTTTGCTAGTGGGCTATGCAAGGGTGTTCAAAGTCTATTTTTTTAATAAATAATAAGTAATATTTTATCCTATACACAGTATAAGTTTTCGATCCTTGGCACATAACTTCACCTCTGCTCTGTCTAATGCACTCGAGACATGATAAAACAGTAGCTAGATAAAATAGTCTCTGGCTCACACGCGATAGTGTGTTTTTATGATGAGTTTTAGTTACATATATCTTCAGTGTAATAAACTTAACTCTTTTATTATTGATAAACACTATATTTGTTCAGCTTAGAAGCGGCCCTGAGTAGGTTGAATGTTGCACATACGGGGGAGGTAGCGAGCTCTCTCCATCATGCGCTCCGACTCTTGGCCTCTGCTACCTCGTTCTTGCATCTTCATCCTTCTAAAGGCTTCGCAGTGGCAGTGAGTATCCATGTTCCCAACACCATGCTTAGCTCGTCGCCATAATCATTTTCTTTCATGAAAAGACATGTTCGTTTAAGTTAATAAACTAAACTCATTAATTCAAGTTTTACATTAAATTCATCTAATTGATTTTAAGAAGAGAAATTATTGCTTGTCTTTAATCTGTTTCCCAATTTCTTGTTTGTTGTTATGGGTAGAGTCACCATTGACGAGGGAGAGACGACAGAAAAAGAAAGAGGGAAAAAGAGATTTGACTTTAGGTTTTTGATAAAAAGATAATAAAGCCACTTCTATTAGTGTGTTGGTAGTATGCTGGTAAGGACATTGGTGGAAATAAAAAATGGGTATAATGCCAAGTACTATTAGGTTAGTAAGACCGCATATACATATAGATAGCCTTTAAACTTTTTGGTCCTTCCGATATGAAATAATCCCACTTTACATATAGGATGCACCTGCTCTTGGCAGTGAGATAAATCGATGGGAAGATGTGTTTAATTTTTTGTGATAGAAGAAGAAGTGAATTGCTAGTGCTTGTGATGGGGAAGTAGTCGAATTTATAGCATATTCTATAGTTTGCGTGGATATATAGTACGTGTTGAAATCACTTCGCCACGTTTGCAGTGGCGGAGCCACATTCAACCGAGGGGTATCGATCAATACACCTTCGACGGAAAATTATATTCTATTGCTAGATAAATTTTTTTGTTTTATGTATATTTATTATACGTTGANGAGGGAGGTCCTTTGGAGCTGTTTGGAGGTTAGCGGTATTCTGGTAGCATACACTAGGGTGATTTAGGACATGTATAATGAAACTAAGAATCGAGTGAGGACTGTAGGAGGAGATTTAAAATATTTTTCAGTGGTGATGGGGTTGCATCGGGGATCTGCTCTTTGCACATTTTTATTTGCCCTAATGATGGATGTGTTAACACGACACATTCAAGAGGAGGTGACGTGATGTATGTTATTTGCAAATGACATAGTGCTAATTAACGAGACACGAGGCAGAGTTAACGCTAGGCTGGGAGTTTGGAGACAGACCCTGGAATATAAAGGTTTCAAGTTGAGCAGGACAAAAACAGAATACTTGGAGTGATGGGACACATGAAATCGAAATGGACATAAAGCTCGATACACAAGTCATCCCCAACAGAGATAGTTTCAAATATCTTGGGTCTGTAATCCAAAGCAAAGGGGAGATTGACAAGGATGTTATACATGGTATTGGAGAGGGATAGATGAAATGGAAGCTCACTTTCGGTATTTTGTAACAGAATATAAAAGTAACAGAAATGAGGATGTTGAGATGGATGTATGGGCATTCAATAAAGATAAGATTAGGAATAAAGTTATCAGGGATAAGGTGGGAGTGGAACCTGGTGAGGACAAGTTGCGGGAATGACATGGTTCAGACATGTGAAGGGTAGAGGTAGACCATGGCGGGTCTGAGGAAGGGTAGAGGTAGACTGAATAAGTATTGAAAAAAGATGATTAGACAAGACATGACATTGCTTCAGCATAACGAAGACATGACCCTCGATATGAATGTGTAAAGGTAAAAAATTAGAGTTGACGGTTGATAGATAGTCGAGAGTTTCTCCTATTCTTACAAGTAGTAGTAGAACTATTCTAGTATTTTCTTATTCTTAGATTTTCATTATTACTCGTATCTCGTTTGCTTCCATTATATTATTATCTTGTTATTGCTACTGTTTTTTTTTCTTCTCACTGTTTTTTGATTCGAGGATCTATCGGAAACAACCTATATTCCTTCACAAGGTAAGGGTAAGGTCTGCGTACACATTAGTCTTCCCAGATCCCACTTATGATATTACACTGAATTTTTTTTTTGTTGTTGTTATAGAGTAGTAGGTAGAAACAAGCGCATCTTATTCATATTAATCAAGTCTCTTATATTCATGACCTTGGCCTTTATATGTGGAGGCTCTTCGTATCAGTGGCAAACCAGAAAGTTTAATAAGTCTTTTCAAATTTTGAACACCTTTTGCTAGTGGGCTATGCAAGGGTGTTCAAAGTCTATTTTTTTAATAAATAATAAGTAATATTTTATCCTATACACAGTATAAGTTTTCGATCCTTGGCACATAACTTCACCTCTGCTCTGTCTAATGCACTCGAGACATGATAAAACAGTAGCTAGATAAAATAGTCTCTGGCTCACACGCGATAGTGTGTTTTTATGATGAGTTTTAGTTACATATATCTTCAGTGTAATAAACTTAACTCTTTTATTATTGATAAACACTATATTTGTTCAGCTTAGAAGCGGCCCTGAGTAGGTTGAATGTTGCACATACGGGGGAGGTAGCGAGCTCTCTCCATCATGCGCTCCGACTCTTGGCCTCTGCTACCTCGTTCTTGCATCTTCATCCTTCTAAAGGCTTCGCAGTGGCAGTGAGTATCCATGTTCCCAACACCATGCTTAGCTCGTCGCCATAATCATTTTCTTTCATGAAAAGACATGTTCGTTTAAGTTAATAAACTAAACTCATTAATTCAAGTTTTACATTAAATTCATCTAATTGATTTTAAGAAGAGAAATTATTGCTTGTCTTTAATCTGTTTCCCAATTTCTTGTTTGTTGTTATGGGTAGAGTCACCATTGACGAGGGAGAGACGACAGAAAAAGAAAGAGGGAAAAAGAGATTTGACTTTAGGTTTTTGATAAAAAGATAATAAAGCCACTTCTATTAGTGTGTTGGTAGTATGCTGGTAAGGACATTGGTGGAAATAAAAAATGGGTATAATGCCAAGTACTATTAGGTTAGTAAGACCGCATATACATATAGATAGCCTTTAAACTTTTTGGTCCTTCCGATATGAAATAATCCCACTTTACATATAGGATGCACCTGCTCTTGGCAGTGAGATAAATCGATGGGAAGATGTGTTTAATTTTTTGTGATAGAAGAAGAAGTGAATTGCTAGTGCTTGTGATGGGGAAGTAGTCGAATTTATAGCATATTCTATAGTTTGCGTGGATATATAGTACGTGTTGAAATCACTTCGCCACGTTTGCAGTGGCGGAGCCACATTCAACCGAGGGGTGTCGATCAATACACCTTCGACGGAAAATTATATTCTATTGCTAGATAAATTTTTTTGTTTTATGTATATTTATTATACGTTGGCTCCCCTAAACTTTCGGTGTATCTATATTTTTATATTTTGACACCCCTTAATGAAAATTCTAGCTATATACGGTTAAAACCATGCCCACCCGATTTTACTTTTTGACCGAGACCGGGAGTTTGCATCGAAGGACGGTCTCGTAACGGAATAGGCCATATCGCACGGATAAGGTACCGAGCTCAGAACCGAGGTACATGTCGAGATCGAAGCTAGTAGTGATCGAAGCCAAACGAGACAGACATCTAGCAAGATCAAAGATAGCATAATAACATAAATGCAAGATATCCGTGGCTAACCGAGGATCATGGCGTAAATCTCGGTGACTGGTCGAAGATCGTGGCGTAAATCTCGGAACAGATCAAATCAGAAATGATTAATTAGCTAATCATGGGGTTTCTTTCTGTAATTAGAATTGTACCATAAGTGGAACTCCTCTACTATATAAAGGGGAGTTCTAACCATTTGTAAAACGACTGACAACAAAGCAATATAATTTTCTTCCTCGCTCACAAACTTGTTCTTCAGCTTATTGTATTTTTATTGTCCTTGCATCAATCAGTTTGAGGAGACCCTAACTCAAGGGTTGAGTTCTACTCAAATACTAGTTTGATTTACCTTATTGTATAATTCTATCTTTAATCTTCATATTTATCAATCGGTATTAAGTGAAATCACGTGTTCTTAAATCCACATTATAAGTTTAATTATTATCCAATTTTGAGGGTAAACAGTTTGGCGCCCACCGTGGGGCAAAGGATAATAGTGATTTCTTAATACTGATTCCGATAACCCACTACTTTATGCTTGTTCTTGTAAGTATTTTTGTTTTCAGGAAAAATCATGTCAAACTCACAAACAAGGCCCACACATGGTAACAACGGTTTCATATTTCACGGGGAAAACGACAATATAGTCGCCCCAGAAATCGAGGTGCCTCAGGTTGATCTCGAGGGAGTACTAATTGCAAACCCCATTGACGCCAGCTCACATATCGCCCTAAATACAAATTTGGGCGCTGATCCCGAAGGTAGCGTACGCAGGGAAGGTCGATCTGGCGGTGGAAGTACGCAGGGCGGAGGAGATGGTGGAGTCAACCTCCAATTGATATTTGCAATGTTACAGGCTCAACAAGCCGCTATAGCACAATTACAAAATCAACATCGAGCGCCGAGTGGGGTAGAACCAGAAGTCGTCCACAGGACCGAGCCAGTGCCGCAAAGGTCAAATACCAATGAATCAGGGACTAACCCCGTCATTATGAAAATGTTCGAGGAGCTCACTAAACGAATTGAAATGGGAGAAAAGAAAATAGAGGCAAATGACAAGAAAGTAGAGACATATAACTCCCGGGTTGATCAAATACCGGGGGCACCGCCAATTGTAAAAGGTATGGACTCAAAGAAGTTCGTGCAGAAGCCGTTTCCCCCGAGTGAAGCTCCCAAGTCCATTCTGAAGAAATTCCGCATGCCGAAAATCCCCAAGTACAATGGGATCACCGATCCAAATGAGCATGTCACCTCCTATAAATGTGCGATAAAAGGAAATGACTTAGAAGATGATGAGATCGAATCGGTTCTACTAAAGAAGTTTGGAGAGACTCTATCTAAGGGGGCAATGATGTGATATCACAATCTGCCGCCTAATTCCATCGATTCTTTCGCCATGCTTGCAGACTCTTTCGTAAAGGCACACGTCGGAGCAATAAAGGTTGCGACTAGGAAGTCGGACCTCTTCAAGGTAAAACAGAAAGATAACTAAATGTTAAGGGATTTCATATATCGGATTCAGATGGAACGTATGGAATTACCACCAGTCACATACGATTGGGCTATTCAAGCTTTTACTCAAGGTTTGAACGATCAAAGTTCGGTGGCCTCACGACAGCTAAAGCAGAATTTAATTGAATACCCAGCAGTAACCTGGGCCGATGTGCATAATCAATACCAGTCGAAGATCAGGGTCAAGGATGATCAATTAAGGACTCCTTCCGGTTCCGCATATTCGATCAGACCCATTGGAAGAACTCAGAGAGATATAAACAGAGAACCTCAGTTGAACAGAGACCGATATCAGCCATACAATGCTGATCGTAGAAGCAGCGGCCCGGGACACAATCCTATCCGAAATGATCGAAGGAATGGTCGAGG
>AWOL01S0079852.1:16417-29983 GCA_000715115.1 Nicotiana otophora | reverse complement strand
GAGTTTTGTATAATCTACTAGATGCTCATGCACTTGTGACACCGGGTCTTGGCACACACATTGGTAGAAGTTGGTATTTTTATTATTTTCTTGGAATAAAAGTTTAACCAATGTACGATTGACTTATTAGTTGGCTTGCCTAGCTGTAGTGTTGGGCGCCATCACGACCTATAGGTGAAATTTGGGTCGTGACAGTGAAAGTCTTCAATCGAAAGATAAAGAGTATTTTGTGTAAAACAGTTAATGCTAACCGGACATATTGATCCAAAAGCTTGATGATGCATTATGGGCTTATCGGACGGCTTACAAAACACCTATCGGAATGTCGCCATACCGTTTGGTGTTCGTAAAATCTTGTCATCTATAGGTGGAACTTGAGCACAAGGCCATGTGGTCTCTAAAGAAGTTGAACCTTGATTGGGATGTAGCCGCTAACTTGAGGGTTGCACATTTGAATGAATTGGATGAGTTCTGGTACCATGCTTTTGCAAGTTCATCCTTATACAAAGAAAAGATGAAATGTATTCATGACAAATACATTTGGAACAAAGTGTTCAAGGTGGGAGATCTTGTGTTGTTGTTTAACTCAAGGTTGAGGATGTTTCCCGAGAAGCTAAAATCTAAATGGAGTAGTCATTTTGAAATTGTGGGTGTGACACCTTTTGGTGCGTTGGACTTGAAGAACAAAAACAATGAAGTATTCCGAGTTAGTGGTCACCGGGTGAAGCACTATTTGGGAGAAGTTGGAGATAGCCACGTCGTGGCGATCATTCATTTCAATTGATGGTATTCTGCGTCATGCCGCGACGTTAAATCGGGCGATTCTTTGGAGGCAACCCATGTTTCTTTTCCTTTTTTCTTTTGTAGTTAGGTGTTATTTTTGTGCTAACTTGATTTGATGTGTGCTACAGGGCTGAGTGTGACTTACAGAAACTGTGGGAAATATGTGGCTAAGTGTTGAAGTAAGTGCGAACCGCAGTTGATTTGTGCGGATTGCACAATTTTGAGTGTTGTAGCAAAAGATCAATGCGGACGCACAATTATCTTGCGGACCACATAAATGAAAAGTTGGAAATGCAAACTCTCGGAAGTTTGATCTGTCATAGAAAAGGTCGATGTGCGACCACAAGAGGGAATCTGCGGCCGCAACAAGAAATCTGTGGTAGCACACAGAAGTTTGCGGATTGCAGATGCAGAACCAAAAATGAAGCCCCAGGTAATAGAGTACGGACCGCACATGAAAAATGTGCGTCCGCACTCAACCTTTTTCCCCTTTCATAAACCCTAGGTAACAGAGGCCAAGGGTTACACTTTTCACTCTCTGAGCACAAAAATAGCACTCTCTTGAAATTTCTTGATGAATCTATATGTCCACACACACAACATCTTTGTTCAGTCACTCATCACACTCATTCATGTGGTATGCTTCAATTTTTCGTTAATACGTTTCTTTTAATTTGTATATTGTTAGTCATTTTTAGGCCATCTGTCAGTAGAGTTCAATTATGTATCCATGTGGGGGTAAATCTGTAGTGGGTTAACTAATGCATGCTTTATGGGGACTGGGTCAACATATTTTCATGCCTTTATGATGTTACCATGTCAAATTGTGCACAAAATTGCAAAATCTAGAATCACCTAACTGAACTGTTCGAAGTTTTTGATTTCTGCGGTCGCACCTGGAATTGTACGGTCCACAGAAATTGATTCTAGGACATCATTAGTGAATAAGGAATCTTCGGCCGCAAGGTAACATATGCGGACCACAGAATTCCCATTATGGCCGTAGAATGACCCTTTTACTATCATCAGAGAGTCTACACTTTGTGACTCAAATGTGCGCTACAGGTCTAATTGTGCGGACCGCAGAAATCATGTTGCGGCCGCATATCAACCAATTCTCTGTCATCATAAGGTTGGCATATTTTGGGTTTCTTAGATGCTGCCGCAAGTGAAATTGTACAGACTGCACTTCACTTTTGCGGCCGCAAAACAAAACTGTGCGGTCTGCAATGCCTCATCTGCGGACGCAAGAAAAAGTGTGCTGATCGCTGATCCTTATCCTGCAAGCATTATTTAACAATGAACCCCACTTTGTTTTTTGGTGTATACTTGCATATCTCCTTGTATGTCTGAGCATTAAATTGCAACTAACAATCGCCTTTGCTTGATACAGATAATGGTTTAATCTAGAGGCAGAGGCGACACTTCTAAAGGGAGAGGTGAACCTTCTCGGGTCAGGGCAAGAGTGCCTTACCCCCCGTCCAACAAAGGACAATTACAAAGAAAGGTACAACCGGCAGAGGGAGAGATGCAAATCCTTCCAAGACGAGCTCTTATGTCTCGTCTAGGGAAGCATCAGAGGGAAACTCAGCCTCTATTCAGGAGCAGTCGGCCGTAAAGTCAAGGCCGCAAGGGAGATACGAACTCAAGGACGAATCGTCCTCATCTCATAGCACTTTCGAGGGATCGAAAAGTGCTTGTCACGCTTCTGAGCCATTGACTACACCTATCCCTGAGGCACAAGATACACCAGTTCAGGATATCACCGATGATGGCAGAGGAGGAGATACTACAGCTACCGGCCTTGAATGGTCGAATAAGAAAGAAGTCTGGGAGGACCGTTTTGTCAGCCTGGCTGCCTTCACTAGCTTTCGTACATGGTGTCCAGTGAGGTCGCTAACTCTCGAGTGACTGTTTCATTTGAAAGATTTGGAGAGGTACAACCCCGTAGTATTAAGACAGATCAAGGAACACAAGGGGTAGATGTGGTTCACCCAGAGTGTCGTGGATGCCAAAGAGTACCTTGTAAGTGAATTCTACGCCAATGTGGTGCATATCATAAAAAAGGACAAAGGTAACGAAAGTGCATAACCTCAAAGTGAGATTTTATCAGCATACACTTAACACATACTTGTCTTCAAAAATGTTGAGCCAAAGGAATATTTGGTGAAGTTTGAAATTGGAGACACAACCCGGCCTTCGTTAGCGGAGATTCTAGCAGCACCAGAGCTACCACCACTATGGATTGCCGTTGGGGTTCCTATCCACAGGAGCACTCTCATTTTTGAGGTGAAGGTGTGGAAAACCTTTGTCTGCAGTAGACTAGACCCGTGCCAGAATGAGATTTACATTCCGATTCCTCGGGCAATCTTGGTTGCTTCTATTATGGCCGGGTACCCTATCAATGTGGGAGCTGTGATGGTAGCCAACATCTCATTGATTGCTTGGCAAGATGACTCATCCTATCAATATCCCAACACTATCACAGAATACCTCACAGATGCAAGGGTAGACCCGAGGGATTATGACACAAAGGTAAAGCCTTTTTACTTGGTATTCACTGATGGATGCGAATAATCCGAAGAAGAAAGTTTAGCCTCCTACCATTGCGGGCCAGTCTGATGAGCCAGCTATGGTAGCTGCTGAGGCAGTTTATATTCCATCCACTTCAGCTGAGCCTTCCTCCAGTGCTGCAGCTATGCCCTCGACATCATCCACAGACCCTACTGTAGCTCCTGCCACAGCTTCCACCTCGGCTTTGAAGCCGGCGCCCATACCTACTTTCCCACTTTCTGCGCTGCGAGTCTGCCAGACATTGGCGAGCCTCAACAACTAGATGCAGATAACAACTGCAAAGCCGTATAACTTATCCAGTACTATTGCAGCACAGTCTACTGCTCAGGCACCTCAGTTTCCTCGGACAGTTGAGGAGACATTGAATAAGATCCTAGAGAACCAGAACACTATTATGGTTACATTGGTACATCACGGGTCAGTGATAAAAGAACTGGGAAAAGAAGATGAGAAAGTCCCAGACCAGCAAGAAGTCAGTGGACAAGCTCCGGAGATAGGTGACCAAGCTTGTTCAACTGGGGATCTCCCCTTTAACATGCTGATTTACCCACACCATTCAGGCCCAGATCCTACAGCACCATCAGTACTTGTGGCACTAGCTGGCCAACCTAAGGAGCCAGATCTTGCTGCCGACACTACCAAGGCAGTGCGTCAGATGTTCACCAACCCAGCCACACCCAGAGTTGAGGATGATGAGAGTCAGTTTGATGAGACCGAGGGCGGTGACATTGCTGGGGACACAGAGATGTCCAAGGAGCCATAANAAGGAGCCATAGGGAGTTTCCTTCACTCTTTCCCCTCTTTTACTCTTATTTTGTTAAGCATTGGGTACAATGCTTATCTTTATTCGGGGGGGAGGGGGGAGGTGGAGTTTATTGATCATATTTGATATATTCTGAGACATTTGGCCTGTAATAACTTGATATTATTCTCTCTAGTATTATGTATATATATTCTCTCTCTTTCTTTTGTTATGTATATTCATTCTATCTTCAGTAGTTTTTGCTTAGTAGTTTCTTTGTTTTTGTTTCTTTATTAGTTTTTTGTTTGATTTAGTAGCTTATTTGTTTGATTTAGTAGCTTCTTTTTATGTTTTAATAGATAATAAGCCTTTGGTTTTCTTAGTTCCACGATTCTTTCCAAATATAGTTGTTGTGTGAACCAGGTGACTCGTCCCAACGATGGATGGCTTGACAACCTTCTTAAGGGAACGAGTCCATTTTTGTGTTTAGGTAATAATAGTAGAAGTAATGAATAAAAAGACCTAATTAAGTCATGCTCGAAGAGTCAACCATGCTTCAATTGGTACTAACACAGTTAACTACGTGCTTATGGTTAAAAACAACTTTTTGTGAAAGAAATAGCTCTAGTTAGTGACTTTGTGACTCTTGTGTTGACTTTGGCAATCATCGAGTGGTTTAATTGGACCATAGTGATCTTTAAACTTGAATGTGGTCATTATGGGCCCTCGACTCTGTCCTCTTTAATAATCCGGTTGCGTGAGGGGTAAGATGAATTGTTGCTAGTCCAAGTATCCGTGCGAAGGGTCTAGAACTTGCCCACGAATGTGTTTTAAGGCAACATCCTAAGTTTTGCTTGGTTTAGGAAGTGATTGTAGGCTCTCCTTGGCCCGTTTGAGTTTTCTATTGCCAACCAATGTCATTATCCCTAGTTAACCCCTTTGATCCTCTAGCCTTTTTCATTTGATTACCATGTTACAAGTCTTTACCCGTTTTGTTGTGACCATATCTTGGCACCCCGAGCTTTCCTTAACACTTTTGTGAAACAAATGGCTCAAAACATAAGTTTGGGGGAGAGACGAGGAACTTGAAAAAGGTATAAAGTTACAAAAAGAGAAAAGAAATGATGAGAAGAAAAGGCAAGAAATTAAAAGAATGAAAAGAAAAATGCAAAAAGTGAATAAGTGGAAGAGTTTAAGGGATTCAAAGAGAGGTAATGATCCCAAACATGAAGAAATCAAAAGGGGAGAAAAATAATGAAATGATCAAGAAAGAGTGATGTTAAGTCTCTCTAGTCCCCAATAAAAAGGACGTGCCTCTAAGAATTGGCAAAGTGTGAGCCGAAAAATGAATAATGGAGTGCTTAAGGAAAGGTGTAACCACTCACCCATACAGTATCCGACCCTAATCCAAAAGCATTCATTACATCCCGAAAGAAGTCCTACTTGATTTCAAGCCTATGGTACTTGAAGCCGTCCTTGCGACATTCTCTTGGGAGAGATGAGTGAACCTTTCATAAAACTTTGAATTAAGTACTAAATTTCTTATGTGAGCTAGGCAAATGGAAAGTAGAGGAGGAAGAGTTTGAAATCCACCATGACCTACATGATAAAGCAAGAGTGCTTGATGAGTAAAGTCAATTCTGAAGCTCAAATGTCACATTAGAACTATATGTGCATGAATGTTTAACTTGTTGCCATGTTGATAATACATGAGTAGTGTGGGTAATTGTTGGTCCCAACTAATGTGTGGATGGCTCACCTTTAACTCTCTGAAATGACCCTTAACTTTTGGATGTGGGAACTAATTTATTTGGTTGAGGACAAGAAAAGACTTAAGTTTGGGGGAGTTGATAAGTGCGAATTGTGACTTTTGTTTTAGTCTGAAAGTATTGAATGGTGTTCCCGAAATTAATGAAATTGTAAAAATTACAAGAATGCTGGAATTTTGGCCTCCCGAGATGCAATCTGATTAAAAAAGGAGTGTACGAAGCACAAGGCAATAAAAGGTGCAGAAGCACAAATGTGCGGTCCATAGAAGAGGTTTTACGGCCGTAGAAGAAATTGCGGACCGCAGAATTCCATCTGCGACCGCAAACCAAGAAGAATAATCTAGTAGAACTTTGAGCAATGTGCGCACCACACATGAATTGTGAGGCCGCAGAACTAGTCTAAGAGTCAAAGATCAAAGAGTATGCAAAAATACCAAGTCCAGAAGCCTTTGCGAATTGCAGACCACACAAGAATTGTGCGGCTGTAGTCCAGAAATGTGCTATCGCAGAAGATTACCTCGCGACCGCAGTTCAGAAATGTGTGTGTAATGACCCGGCCGGTTGTTTTGAGAGTAATAGCCCCGAACACCTATTTATTTCTCCCTTTATTTCATTTTGTGGTTACGTAACTTGCCGGGAGGATTTATTTTTGGTTTCGGAGTAAAATGGGACGCATAGTCCCTAAGTTGGGAGTTTAAGTTCTAGGAATCGATCGTAGTTTGAATTGTGTGACGACAACTCCGGAATGGAGGTTCGACGATTCCGATAGCTCCATAGGGTGATCTTTGTCTTATGAGCGTGTTCGGATGTCGAATTGGAGGTCCGTAGGTCATTTTAGCATCAATTGGCGAAATTGGAAAATGGGAGGATTTTTGGGAAGTTTGACCGGGAGTGGACTTTTTGATATCGAGGTTGGATTTTGATTCCGAAAGTTAGAATAGGTCCATAATGTCAATTACGACTTGTGCGCAAAATTTGAGGTCAATCGGACTTGATTTGATAGGTTTAGGCGTCAAATTAAGAAGTTTGAAGTTTTAAAGTTCATTAGGCTTGAATCGATGTGCAATTATTATTTTTAGCATTGTTTGATGTGATCTAAAGGATCTACTAGGTCCATATGACATTTTAGGACTTGTTGGTAAGTTTGGTTGAGATCTTGGGGGCCTCGGGTGGATTCTAGATGTTTAACAGATCAAATTTGGACTTGTGAGAATGGTTGAAGGCACCAGCTCTGGTGTAATCGCACCTGCGGAAGATTGACCGAAGATGCGAGCCTGCAGAAGCATCATGTTGATCGCAGAAGCGGGCTGGAGCAGTGTGGGCAGAGGTCGTAGATGCAAGGGAAGTTCCGCATCTGCGAAATCGCAGATAGGAAGGAGGCAGCGTAGAAGCGGAACGGACCTGACATGGGGGGGCTCCGCAGAAGCGAGTCCGCAGAAGAAGATTTATGACCGCAGAAGCGGAAGTTCCGCAGGTGCGGAAGAGGAGACCGCAGGAGCGAGGGAAACCACAGAAGTGGATAAGTTGTCACTTCTACGACGCCGCAGATGCGGCTAAGTTTCCGCAGAAGTAGAAGTGCTGGGCAGAACATTTAAATACAAGGTTTTGTGATTTTTCTTCATTTGTAACATTTTAAGCTGGGGTCTTGGCAATTTTTGAGAGCATTTTGGAGGGATTTCTTGAGGTAATTCTCTTGTACATATTTTATCAATAATCTTGTTTCCCTATTGATTTTCCCACCTAGATTGTTTGTGTTTAAGGTAAAATTTGGGAGTTGGAGGCTAGGATTTGGAGAGTTAAACTTGGGGATTTGGGTGGCAACTTGGTGTCGGATTTTGGTAATTGTAGTATGGGTGAAATCGATTTCGAATAGGTATTCGTATTTTGTGACTTTTGCCTGATTTCGAGACGTGGGTCCGGGTCAACTTTTTGGGGCAATTTTTTAATTCTCTACTAAATCATAGTTGCATTATTTAAATAGGTTTCTTGTAGTGATATTTATAGTATGAAATTACTTTGGCTAGATTTGAGCCGATCGGAGTTGGATAGTCGAGGGAAAGGCATTCTTACCAATTGATTGAACGAGATTTAAGGTAAGTGACTTCTCTAACTTTGTATGGGGGAAATCCCCGTAGCATTTTGTACTGTTGTAACAATTTGTGATGTGTGAGTGCCGTGTAAGCGCGGTGACGAGTGCGTACACATGCTAAATGTGGAAATTCAGGTTCTTGCTGAGTTGTCTTCTTTTAAATTCCTTAATTGAGTTGCCTTAGCATAAGTAGTGATCATGTCTAGCCTCGTATCGCATGTCTATGTGCCTTAACTCTTACTTTCAATTTGTGCAGCATGCTTAGTAGAATTACCTGCTTCCCTTTATTTGAATTAAACCTTTAACTGTAATATTTCTTGCTATAAATTCGTCGTTCCTTCGGTTATATGCTGCATATTTACTTTGGGACTATGAGACGGTTCCTCGGGAGATCCCCCTGTCTTGCATATTTACTTTGGGACTACGAGGTGGTTCCTCGGGAGACCCCCATGTCTTGCATATTTACTTTGGGACTACGAGGCGGTACCTTGGGAGATTCTCCTGTTGTGCATATTTACATTTCGGACTACAAAGCGGTACCTCGGGAGCACCCCTGTTGTTTACCTCTATTTGTTGTGCTATTATTTTCTGAAACTTCTCGTTGATTAAATTCTCAATCATTTCAAAGTATTATTATATCTTCTACCTTTCTTAGCTTTTAAACCAGTAGGCCCCTGACCTTACCTCATTACTACTCTACCGAGATTGGGCTTGGCACTTATTGGGTACTATTGTGGTGTACTCATACTACACTTCTGCATATCGGTTTGTGCAGATCCACGTTCTTCCTAATGGACCAGATACCAGTGAGCTGGACCGTACGTGGAGACTTCAAGGTATATCTGCCAGCGTCCACAGACCTCAAAGTTCATCCAGTATTCCATGTTTCCATGCTCTGGAAGTATCACGACGATCTATCTCATGTGTTAGACTTCTACTCAGTCTAGTTGGACAAGGATCTATCCTATGTTTAGGAGCCGATGGCCATTTTAGACAGGCAGATTTGAAAGTTGAGGTCAAAGAACATCGCGTATGTGAAGGATAAGTGGAGGGGTTATCCAGTTGAGGAGGCGATTTGGGAGACTAAGCATGATATGTGTAGTCGTTATCTCATCTTTTCACCACTTCAGGTATGTCTCTATACTTGTTCGAGGGAGAACATTTGTTTTAATGGGGGGAGGGGGGTTTGTAATGACTCGGCCGGTCGTTTTGAGACTAGTAGCCCCGAACCATATTTATTTCTCCCTCTATTTCATTTTGTGGTTACGTAGCTTGTCGGGAAAATTTGTTTTTGGTTTCGGAGTAAAATGCGACGCATAGTCCCTAAGTTGAGAGTTTAAGTTCTAGGAATTGACTGTAGTTTACATTGTGTGAAGACGACTCTGGAATGGAGTTTCGACAGTTCCAATAGCTTTGTAGGGTATATTTGGTCTTAGGAGTGTGTTCGGATGTCGAGTTGGAGGTCAGTAGGTCCTTTTAGCGTCAATTAGTGAAAGTTGGAAAATGCGAGGAATTTTAGGAAGATTGACCGGGAGTAGACTTTTTGATATCAGGATCAGATTTTGATTCCGGAAGTTGAAGTAGGTCCGCAATGTCAATTATGACTTGTCCGCAAAACCTGAGGTCAATCAGACTTGATTTGATAGGTTTCGGCATCAGATGTAGAAGTTTGAAGTTTTTAAGTTTGTTAGGCTTGAATCGATATGCAATTCATATATTTAGTGTTGTTTGATGTGATATAAAGGCTCGACTATGTCCGTATGATATTTTAGGACTTGTTGGTAAGTTTGGTTGAGGTCCTGGGGGACTAGAGTGAATTTCAGATGGTTAACGAATCAAATTTGTACATGTGAGAATGGCTGAAGGCACTATCTCTGGTATACTCACACCTGCGCAAGATTGACCGTAGGTGCGAGCCTGAAGAAGCGGCATGTTGATCATAGAAGTGTGCTGGAGCAGTGTGGGTAGAGGTCGTGGATGCAAGGAAAGTTCCTCATCTGCGAGATCGCAGATGCAAAGGAGGCAGTGCAAAAATGGAAGGGACTTGGCATGGGAGGCTCCGCAGAAGCGGCCTTCGTCTCGTAGAAGTGAGTCCTTAAAAGCGAATTTAGGACCGCATACGGGGTTTTAGTACCGCAAAAACGGAAGTTCCGTAGGTGCAGAAGAGGAGACCGCGGGAGCGAGGGAAACCGCAGAAGCGGATAAGTTGTCGCTTCTGCGACACAGTAGCTGTGGCTAAGTTTCTGCAGAAGCGGAAGTGCTGGGCAGAACACTTAAATACAAGGGTTCACGATTTTTCTTCATTTTAAACATTTTGAGCTTGGGTCTTGGCGATGTTTGAGAGCATGTTCGAGGGATTTCTTGAGATAATTCTCTTGTGCTCATTTTTGATCAATAATCTTGTTTCCCCATTGATTTTCCCACTTAGATTGTGTGTTAGGTGAAATTTGGGAGTTGGAGGATAGAGATTTAGAGAGTTAAATTTGGGGATTTGGGTGGCGACTTGGTGTCGTATTTTGGTAATTTTTGTATGGGTGAACTCGATATCGAATGGGTATTTGTATTTTGTGAATTTTACCCGATTTCGAGACGTGGGCGTAGGTCGTCTTTTTGGGGCGATTTTTCAATTCTTTGCTAAAGTCATAGTTTCATTATTTAAATTAGTTTCTTGTAGTTATATTTATAGTATGAAATTTTGTTAGCTAGATGTGGAAATTCCGGTTCTTGCCGAGTTGTCTTCTTTTAAATTCCTTAATTGAGTTGCCTTAGCATATGTAGTGATCATGTTTATCCTAGTATCACATATCTACGTGCCTTAAGTCTTACATGCAATTTGTGTAACATGATTACTTGAATTACTTGCTTCCCTTGATTTGAATTAAACCTTTAACTGTAAGATTTCTTGCTGTAAATTCATCGTTCCTTCGGTGATGTGGTGCATATTTACTTTGGGACTACGAGGCGGTTCCTCGAGAGATTCCTCTGTCTTGCATATTTACTTTGGGACTACGAGGCGGTTCCTTGGGAAATCCCCATGTCTTGCATATTTACTTTGGGACTACGAGGCGGTACCTCAGTAGATCCCCCTATCTTGCATAGTTACTTTGGGACTACGAGGCGGTACCTCGGAAGATCCCACTATTGTATATATTTACATTTGGGACTATGAGGTGATACCTCGAGAGCACCCATATTGTTTACCTCTATTTGTTATGCTGTTATTTTCTGCAACTTCTCGCTGATTAAATTCTCAGTCATTTCAAAATATTATTATATCTTCTATCTTGCTTATCTTATAAACCAGTAAGGCCCTGCCCTGACCTCGTCACTACTCTACTGAGGTTATGCTTGGTACTTACTGGGTACCGTTGTGGTGTACTCATACTACACTTTTGCACATCGTTTTGTGCATATCTAGGTTCTTCCTAACGGACCAGATACCAGTGAGCTTGACCGTACGTGGAGTCTTCAAGGTATATTTGTCAGCGTCCACACACTTCAGAGTCCCCCCTCTATCCTTATTATGTTGTTTCCCTTATTGTCTTTAAACTTTTATATATACAGACACTTACTACTTTCTCTTAGAAGCTTGTGACTTATTTCTATTAGGTTTTGTAATTATTAAATCGCGTTTTTATTTATATATCATGTGTTGAGATTGGAGTTCAGTTTACTATTCAGTTATTACGCAAATTGTTAGGCTTACCTAGTCTCGGAGACTAGGTGCCATCACGACATCCTACGGAAGGAAATTGGGGCCGTGACAAGTTGGTATCAGAGCACTAGGTTCATAGGTGTTATGAGTCACAAGAAGATTTAGTAAAGTCTCGTGGATCGGTACAGAGATGTCTATACTTATCTTCGGGATGCTATGGAACTGTTAGGAAAAGCTTCATTTCTTTGATTCCTTATCGTGCGAGATTTTGACTTCAGATTCTAAATTTCTATCTTTCTATTTTCTCACATGTTGTGAGGACACGTACAACTGGATCGGATGACCAGACACCCGCCCCCTGCTAGAGCCACGAGAGGCCGGGGTCGTTGTAGAGGCCGAGGACCTCCACGTAGTGCAGCCAGAGCACTCGCACGAGCTGTTACAGAGGAGCCACCACTAGCTCCAGTTGGAGGGCAGAAACCTGAGACGCCTGTCACTGGACCAACCCTCCAGGAGACTCTAGCCCAGTTTCAGAGCATGTTCAACACCTTGGCTCAGGAAGGATTGATACCACTTGCTTTTGCCACATCTCAAGCCGGGGCAGGAACACAGACTCCCAACCCCGGTACCCTAGAGCAACGGGTTCAGGTCGACCAGATTCCAAAGATCATATAGATGCAGTCGGTAGCTCCAGTTCAACACGAGGTTAGGGCAGCAGTTTCCGAGGAAGAGCAACTCAGGCTCGAGAGGTACAAGAAGTACCACCCTCCTATTTTCAGTGGCTTGGCATTAGAGAATGCCCAGGGTTTTCTTGAGGAGTGCCACCGTATCCTCAGTACTATGGGTGTTGGGGAGACTAATGGTGTTTCTTTCACTACATTACAGCTTAGAGGAGCGACCTATCAGTGGTGGCGCGCATACGAGTTGGATAGTTCGGCTGAGGCAGCTTAACTCACTTGGACTCAGTTCTCATATATGTCTTTAAGGAAGTATGTTCCCCAAAGTCTCAGAGATGCTTGGTGTGTAGAGTTTGAGCAGTTGCGCTAGGGTTCTATGACCGTGTCAAAGTATGCGGTCCGATTCAATGGTTTGGCTAGGCATGCACCGGTTTTGGTTGCTGCTGTTCGAGAGCGGGTTCGTCGGTTTATTGAGGGGCTCAACCCCAGCATCAGATTGAGCATGGCGTGAGAGTTGGAGATGGATATTACATACCATAAGGTAGTAGGGATTGCTTGGAGGTTGGAGGGTATGCTGACTCGGGATAGAAATGAGAGAGAGGACAAGAGGTCTCGAGAGTCTTGCACTTATAGTGGTACACTTGCCCCAGCGGCGGCTTGTCAGGGCAGGTGTTATATGGGTCGCACTGGTCATTCAACACTTTCAGCCTCCAGTGGTGCTCCGACCACTATTAGGCCCCAGTATCTTTATTATGCACCACCAGTGTCTAGTGTGCCTCCAGTATGGGGTGCTTTCAGTGGTCATTCCAGTCAATCAGGCTCGAGCCATTTGCAGCAACCACATCCTCCGAGAACTTGTTTTGAGTGTGGTGACACTCGCCATGTGCTAAGGGATTGCCCCAGATTTATGAGGGGTGCACCTCCATAGATTTCTCAGGCACCGCGTGCTCCATCAGGTCCTTAGGCTATGGTTGTAGCACCAGCTACCACCCCAACTGCACAACCAGCTAGAGGTGGAGGCCGGACAGGTAGAGGTCGCCCTAGAGTGGGAGGCCAGTCCAGATATTATGCCCTTCATGCTAGGACAAATGCAGTTGCATCAGATTATATTATCACATGTATTTTTCTGGTCTGTCATAGAGATGCATCGGTCTTATTTGATCCAGGCTCCACTTATTCTTATGTGTCATTTTATTTTGTCCCATATTTTGGTGTATCCCGTGATTCTCTGAGTTCACATATTTATGTATCTACACCCGTGGGTTATTCCATTATTG
>AWOL01S0079852.1:0-16405 GCA_000715115.1 Nicotiana otophora | reverse complement strand
GTGGTGGCGCGCATACGAGTTGGATAGTTCGGCTGAGGCAGCTTAACTCACTTGGACTCAGTTCTCATATATGTCTTTAAGGAAGTATGTTCCCCAAAGTCTCAGAGATGCTTGGTGTGTAGAGTTTGAGCAGTTGCGCTAGGGTTCTATGACCGTGTCAAAGTATGCGGTCCGATTCAATGGTTTGGCTAGGCATGCACCGGTTTTGGTTGCTGCTGTTCGAGAGCGGGTTCGTCGGTTTATTGAGGGGCTCAACCCCAGCATCAGATTGAGCATGGCGTGAGAGTTGGAGATGGATATTACATACCATAAGGTAGTAGGGATTGCTTGGAGGTTGGAGGGTATGCTGACTCGGGATAGAAATGAGAGAGAGGACAAGAGGTCTCGAGAGTCTTGCACTTATAGTGGTACACTTGCCCCAGCGGCGGCTTGTCAGGGCAGGTGTTATATGGGTCGCACTGGTCATTCAACACTTTCAGCCTCCAGTGGTGCTCCGACCACTATTAGGCCCCAGTATCTTTATTATGCACCACCAGTGTCTAGTGTGCCTCCAGTATGGGGTGCTTTCAGTGGTCATTCCAGTCAATCAGGCTCGAGCCATTTGCAGCAACCACATCCTCCGAGAACTTGTTTTGAGTGTGGTGACACTCGCCATGTGCTAAGGGATTGCCCCAGATTTATGAGGGGTGCACCTCCATAGATTTCTCAGGCACCGCGTGCTCCATCAGGTCCTTAGGCTATGGTTGTAGCACCAGCTACCACCCCAACTGCACAACCAGCTAGAGGTGGAGGCCGGACAGGTAGAGGTCGCCCTAGAGTGGGAGGCCAGTCCAGATATTATGCCCTTCATGCTAGGACAAATGCAGTTGCATCAGATTATATTATCACATGTATTTTTCTGGTCTGTCATAGAGATGCATCGGTCTTATTTGATCCAGGCTCCACTTATTCTTATGTGTCATTTTATTTTGTCCCATATTTTGGTGCATCCCGTGATTCTCTGAGTTCACATATTTATGTATCTACACCCGTGGGTTATTCCATTATTGCTGATCGTGTGTATCGGTCGTGTTTGATTATTCTTAGTCGTTTTGAGACCAGAGCAGATTTATTATTGCTAAATATGGTGGATTTCGATGTTATTTTGGTCATTGACTGGTTGTCACCCTATCACGCTATCTTTGATTGTCATTCTAAGATGGTGACATTGTCTATGCCAGGTCTACCGCTAATAGAGCGGAGAGGTGCCTTGGATCATATTCCTATTAGCATTGTTTTATTTCTTAAAGCTCAGCGAATGGTTAAGAAGGGGTGTGATGCGTATCTGGCCTATGTGAGGGATGTTAATGTTGATACTCCTACCATTGAGTCTATTTCGTTAGTGGGGACCTATTCAGATATTTTCCAGTCGGATCTTCTAGGCATGCCAGCCGACAGGGATATTGACTTTGGCATTTGATTTGTTAGCGGGAACTTAGCCCATTTCTATTCCACCTTATCGTATGGTCCCAAAAGAGTTGAAAGAATTAAAGGAAATGTTGCAAGAGTTGCTCGATAAGGGCTTCATTCGGCCTATTGTGTCACGTTGGGGTGCTCCTATCTTGTTTGTGCAAAAAGAATGATGGTTCTATGCGAATGTGTATCGATTATCCCCAATTGAACAAGGTTACAAAGAAGAACATGTATCCATAGCCACATATTGATGACTTATATGATCAGCTTCAGGGTGCCAGAGTGTTCTCTAAGATTGACTTACGTTTAGTCTATCATCAGTTTAAGATTCAGGAGCGAGATATCACGAAGACTGCTTTCAGGACTCGGTATGGTCATTACAAGTTCCTCGTGGTGTCATTTATGCTGACCAATGCCCCAACAACATTCATGCACTTGATGAACAATATATTTCAGCCCTATCTTGACTCCTTCATCGTTATGTTTATTTACGACATTCTAGTGTACTCCCGGAGTAGGAAGGATCATGAGCAACACAAGAGGACTGTGCTTCAGACCTTGAGAGAAGAAGTTATATGCAAAATTTTCGAAGTGTGAATTCTGGCTAGATTCACTGGTATTTTGGGGTCATGTAGTATCGGGTGAAGGGATCAAGGTAGACCCGAAAAAGATTGAAGTAGTGCAGAGTTGGCCCAGACCATCCTCAGCTATGGAGATCCATAGTTGTCTTGGCTTGGTAGGGTATTACCGTCGATTTGTAGAGGGTTTCTCTTCTATTGAAGCACCTATGACCAGATTAACCCAGAAGCGTGCTCCTTTCAGGTGGATCGAGGAGTGTGAGGAGAGCTTTCAAAAGCTCAAGATTGCTTTGATTACAACCCCAATGTTGGTGTTGCCTACTGGTTCGGGGTCCTATAAGGTATATTGTGATGTGTCGCGCATTGGTCTCGGGGCGGTGTTGATACATGATTAGGGTGATTGCCTAGGCCTAGACAGCTGAAGGTGCATGACAAGAACTATCCCGTCCACGACCTTGAGTTAGAAGATATTGTTCATGCCTTGAAGATCTGGCAGCACTTTTTGTACGGTGTCCCTTGTGAGGTTTTCACTGATCACCAGAGTCTACAACATCTGTTTAAACAGAAGGATGTTAACTTGCAGCATCGGAGATGGTTGGAGCTACTTAAGGATTATGACATCACCATTCTCTATCATCACGGGAAGGCCAATGTAGTGGACGATGTCTTGATTCGCAAGGCAGAGAGTTTGGGCAGTTTAGCATATCTACCAGTAGCAGAGAGGTCTTTAGCTTTGGATGTTCAGGCCTTGGCCAACCAGTTTGTCAGATTGGTTATTTTCGAGCCGAGCAGAGTTTTGGTTTGTGTGGTTTCTCGGTGTTCTCTTTATGATCGTAACAGAGAGCGTCAGTATGATGACTCCTATCTGCTTATCCTTAAGGACACGGTTCAGCACGACGATGCCAAGGAAGTCATTATTGGAGATGATAGTGTATTACGGATCCAGGGCATGCTATGTGTGCCTAATGTAGATGGTTTGAGTGAGTTGATTCTCCAGGAGGCTCACAGTTCGCGGTACTCCATTCATCCAGGTGATGAAGATATATCAGGATTTGAGGCAACAATATTGGTGGAGGCGAATGAAGAAGGACATAGTGGAATATGTAGCTCGTTGCCTAAATTGTTAGCAGGTGAAGTATGAGCATCATTGACCGGGTGGATTGCTTCAGAAGTTAGAGATTCCAGAGTGGAAATAGGAGCGGATCACTATGTATTTCATTGTTGGGCTTCCACGGGCTCAAAAGAAGTTCGATGCAGTTTGGGTGAGTATGGATAGATTGACCAAGTCAGCTCATTCCATTCCTATGGTTACTACTTACTATTCGGAGCAGCTGGCTCAGGTTTACATTCGCGAGATTGTTAGGCTTCATGGCGTACCAGTATCTATCATCTCTGATTGGGGTACGCATTTTACATCACGGTTCTAGAGAGTCATACAGTAAGAGTTGGGTATTCGGGTGGAACTGAGTACCGCATTTCACCCTCAGACGGACGGGCAGTCTGAGCGCACTATTCAGATAATGGAGGATATGCTTCATGCGTGTGTGATGGATTTTGGGGGTGCTTGGGATCAGTTCTTGCCACTTGCAGAGTTTGCCTACAACAACAGTTATCAGTCGAGCATTCAGATAGCGCCATATGAGGCTTTGTATGGTAGACAATGCTGATCTCCAGTGGGTTGGTTTGAGTCAGGCGAGGCTAGGCTATTGGGTACAAACATGGTTTAGGATGCCTTGGAAAAGGTTAAATTGATTCAGGATCGACTTCATACATCCCAGTCCAGGCAGAAGAGTTATGTGGATCGGAAGGTTCGTGACATCGCATTTATGGTTGGGGAGCAGGTCTTGCTTCGAGTTTTTCCTATGAAGGGTATTATGAGGTTCGGAAAGAAGGGAAAGTTGAGCCCTAGGTATATCGGGCCTTTTGTGATTCTTTAGAGGATTAGAGAGATGGCTTACAGACTTGCACTATCACCTAGTCTATCTGCAGTTCATCCATTATTCCATGTTTCCATGATCAAGAAGTATCACGGTGATCCGTCTCATGTATTAGAGTTTAGCTCATTCTAGTTGGACAAGGATCTATCCTATGTTGAGGAGCCGGTGGCGATTTTGGACAGATAGGTTTGTAAGTTGAGGTCAAAGAACATCACGTCTGCGAAGGTTCAGTGGAGGATTCATCGGGTCGAGGAGGCGATTTGGGAGACCGAGCATGATATGCATAGCCGTTATCCTCATCTTTTCACCACTCCAGGTATGTCTTTATACTCGTTCTAAGATGAATGTTTGTTTTAATAAGGGGAGGATGTAATGACCCGGCTAGTCTGTTTTAGAGTGGTAGTCCTGAACATCTATTTATTGCTCCCTCTATTTCATTTTGTGGTTACGTAACTTGCCAAGAGGATTTGTTTTTGGTTTCGGACTGAAATGGGACGCATAGTCGCAAGTTGGGAGTTTAAGTTTTAGGAATCGATCTTAGTTTGAATTATGTTAAGACGACTCCAGAATAGAGGTTTGACTGGGAGTGGACATTTTGATATCGGGGTCACATTTTGATTCCGTAAGTTAGAGTAGGTCCGTAATGTCAATTATGACTTGTGCGCAAAATTTGAGGTCAATCGGACTTGATTTGATAGGTTTCAGCATCGGATGTAGAAGTTTGAAGTTTTAAAGTTCATTGGGCTTGAATCGATGTGCAATTCTAATTTTAGCATTGTTGGATGTGATCTAATGGCTCGACTATGTCCGTATAATATGTTAGGACTTGTTGGTAAGTTTGGTTGAGGTCCTGGGGACCTCGAGTGGATTCCGGATGGTTAACGGATCAAATTTGGACTTGTGAGAAAGGCTGAAGGCACCAGCTCAGATGTAATCGCACCTGCACAAGGTTGATCGCAGGTGCGAGTCCGCAGAAGCGGCATGTTAATCGCAGAAGTAGGTTGGAGCAGTGTGGGAAGAGGTCGCAACTGCAAGGGAAGTTCCACATCTGCGAGATCGCAGATGCGAAGGAGGCAACACAAAAACGGAAGGGACCTGGCATGGGGGGCTCCGCAGAAGCGGCCTTCGTCTCGCAGATTTAGGACCACAGGAACGGAAGTTCCGCAAGTGCGGAAGAGGACACTGCAGGAAACCGCAGAAGCGGATAAGTTATCGGTTCTGCGACGCTACAGATATGGCTAAGTTTCCGCAGAAGCTGAATTGCTGTGTAGAACACTTAAATACAAGGGTTCGCGTTTTTTCTTCATTTTAAACATTTTGAGCTCGGGTCTTGGCGATCTTTGAGAGCCGTTTCGAGGGATTTCTTGAGGTAATTCTCTTATGCTCATTTGTAATTGATAATCGTGTTTCCCCATTGATTTTCCCACCTTGATTGTGTGTATTTAAGGTGGAATTTGGGAGTTGGAGACTCGGGATTTAGAGAGTTAAATTTGGGGATTTGGGTGGCGACTTGGTGTCGGATTTTGGTAATTTTGGTATGGGTGAACTCCATATCGAATGAGTATTCGTATTTGATGACTTTTACCCGATTCCCAGATGTGGGCCCGGTGTCGAATATTTGGGGCGACTTTTACATTCTTTGCTAAAGTCGTAGTTTCATTATTTAAATTAGTTTCTTGTAATTATATTTATAGTATGAAATTGTTTTTGCTAGATGTGGAAATTCCGGTTCTTGCCGAGTTGTCTTATTTTAAATTTCTTAACCGATTTGCCTTAGTATATGTAGTGATCATGTTTAGCCTAGTATCCCATATCTACGTGCCTTAACTCTTACTTGCAATTTGTGCAACATGCTTAGTTGAATTACTTGCTTCCCTCGATTTGAATTAAACCTTTAACTATAAGATTTCTTGCTGTAAATTTGTCGTTCCTTCGGTTATTTGCTGAATATTTACTTTGGGACAACGAGGCGGTTCCTCGAGATATCCCTCTGTCTTGCATATTTACTTTGAGATTACGAGGCGGTACCTCGGGAGATCCCCCTATTTTACATATTTACTTTGGGACTACGAGGCGGTACCTCGGGAGATCCCCCTGTAGTGCATATTTACATTTGGGACTATGAGGCGGTACCTCGAGAGCACCCCTGTTGTTTACCTCTATTTGTTATGCTGTTATTTTCTGAAACTTCTCGCTGATTAAATTCTCAGTCATTTCAAATTATTATTATATCTTCTACCTTGCTTCTATCTTCTACTGGATACCGTTTTGGTGTGCTCGTACTACTCTGCACATCTTTTTGTGCAGATCCAGGTTCTTCCTACTGAACCAGATACCAGTGAACTTGACCGTACGTGGAGACTTCAAGGTATATCTGCCAGCGTCTGCAGGCCTCAGAGTCCCCCCTCTATCCTTATTATGTTGTTTCTCTTACTCTTTTTAGACTTTGATGTATAGAGACACTTAATACTTTCTCTTAGAAGCTTGTGACTTATTTCTACCGGGTTTTGGGAGTTATAATTCTTTAATCGCAATATTTTTCATATATCATTTGTTGAGATTGGAGTTCAGTTTACTATTCACTTTTTCCACAAATTGTTAGGCTTACCTAGTCTTAGAGACTAGGTGCCATCACGACATCCTACGGGGGGAAATTGGGGTCATGACAGTGTGGCACAGAACTCCACTTTTTGCCAGCTAAAGAAATTTGCGGACAGTACATGGAATTGTGCGGCCGCAAAATCTCCTGAAGGGCATTTTTGTCCGAGATTTTTAGCCCTGTATAAATAGACGAGTATCACAAAATTAGGTCAAGTTTTGAACATCTAAAGTTGTTGAAGCCGTTTTACTTACTACTTTAGAAAGTTTTACATTATTTTGGTGTATTTATATTAGATTTCATCATTTTAATCTTCCATTATGAGTTTAATTAGATTATCTTCTTTATTTTCTTGAAAATCCATTATGAGTAGCTGACTCTTACTGGGGTTGTGACCTAACCCTAGTGTGTAAACCTTATGGGTATCTAATTTAGTACTTGTTTATGATTGGGTGTTAATTATTTAGCTTAGTTCATTCTTCAATTTTATAATTAATTGTTGCAAACATTTATTCATGCCTATTTGACTTAGTCTCTACTTGAGAAAGAGGGACCTAGTCTAGGATAACTTAGCTAACAAGGAATTGGGTTAATTGAAAGATTGATTAACCCATTTAAAGGGTTCAACCTAGAGATAGTAATAACCCGACTTGAGCTCTTATCAACTGTATTGGTTGATACCCATTTGGTCTTGAGAAAGCCAAATTGGGAAAAACCACTCTCTGTTCGAGAGGTATTGAGTGGGTAGTGTAGAGTTATGAGCTATAATACATCCCAATCAATAAAATAAGCATTGACATCTTTACCCCATTAGGAAAACACCCAGGTTATGGTTACAGTCCTAGGCCTTTTACCCAATTGGAGAAACCTTGAAAATACTTATCTCTAGTTTATTTACTTAACTTGCAACTGTTAGATTAACGGTTTGGGATGAGGTAAGTCTCTTTCCTAACCTTGTAAGAGGGAATTTACCCCATAGGTATTTTAAATTACTATTTACTTCTAATTGTGGGTGTTACGTACGCACGAAGTGATGAGAGTCCATGCGTAGCTGCAAATCATGCTTATGTCCGGGTAGTTTTAGGACCCAATCATGAAATACTTGTATTTTTAGAACTCTACTTGTTATTTAAATGCTTAAATTATATTAAAACTTAATAAAAATTCACGATTTTGAAAATGGTAAAAAGAATAATTAAATTGGTAGTTTACCGTTGGCTTGCCTAATGGCGATGTTGGGCACCATCACGACCTATATTGAGATTTGGGTCGTGACAATATTGAAACTTGATAAAGAATTCGTAAAGATCGAATTTCACTTACTTTGAGTTTTGGCGGTTTGAAAGAAATTTGTGCCTCATTGTGTATTAGTCTTGTGATAATCGTCAAATCGGATGTTCGTAGAGTATTCTCTCTTCTTGTGGAGAGGGCCTAACACCTCAGCAGTATAATAGATACGTCTATGATTTGTGTCCGTCAACCCTCAGCAGTGTACATGTTATTCTGGATCGGGTCGTACGACCACGGCATAAATCGTGCGTGTTAATGCTCGGAGTCCGATTTCACTTGATATTACTTCCATGACTTGATAAATTATAGTTTACTTGATGACCCGTATTGTTTGAAGCTAGTATGTGCTAATTGGAGATTTTAAATTGACTTCTAGTTAAAGAATCACTTATTTAATGTTGTTGTTATGTTATTATTATCGATGTATTCCATGCCTATTTAGAATTTCCGTACTTTATTTATTGGCCCATAGTAAGTGTCGATATCGACCCCTCATCACTACTCCTTCGAGGTTAGACTAGATACTTAAAAGGTACTTGTTGTTTATGTACTTTGATTTTGAGTATTTATTTCACTGTATTTACTCTCTTGTTAGCTTATGCTTTACTTTACTATAATTTTCACTACTCATCTACTTAATAAATAAAAACCAACTATTTTGAAATTATTAAAAAGAACAAATACATGACTAGTTCACCGTTGGTTATCCTAGCGGCGATGTTGGGCACCATCATAACCTATAGGGGAAATTAGGTTGTGAAAACTTGGTATCAGAACTCTAGGTTCACATAGGTCTCAAAAGTCATGAGCAAGCCTAGTAAAGTCTTGCGGATCGGTGCGGAGACGCCTGTACTTAACTTCGAGAGGCTATAGGATGTTAGGAAACTTCTCTTTCTTTATCTACTATCGTGCAATTGATGTTGTGCTAAGTATATTTCTATTATTATCTCACAAATGGTGAGAACGCATGTGGAAGATGTACCCGACCGTGTCGGAGCTGCTTCCCCAGTTGCTAGAGGCCGAGGGAGAGCTCTACCTCGTGCTAGGGGATGAGGGCGTCCTAGAGTCGCTCCAGTTGTGCCACCAGAGGAACTAGTGGAGGCTCCTGTTATTGAGAAGCAGGGTAAGGTAGCTGTAGCAGAGCCGGCCCCAGCAGATTTCATGTCTGCACCAGGATTACATTAGGTCATGGGCCGTATGATGCGGTTCATGGATTCTATGATGCAGGCTGGTTTATTTCCAATAGACCCAGCCAAATCTCAGGCGGGAAGGGTAGCACAGACCCCTACTACTCAGGCTCTAAGGCATGCAGATGTCGTATATCAGACCCTGGGTACACTACCTATGGGCGGAGCTCAGCCAGTTGCAGTGGCTATACTAGAGCCCAGACCAGCCGCGACCAATAAGCCGCATAAGTTATTAGACAGATGGACCAGACTACATCCTTCTGCCTTTTGTGGTGAGCGATATGATGACCCCTAACACTTTATTGGTCGTTGTAAGGACAGACTACATAACATGAGGATTTTAGAGTCCCACGGAGTGGACCTTACTACCTTTTAGATAGGGGGCAGGGCCCGTAGATGGTGGCAGTCCTATCTTCTCAGCAAACCAGCAGGTTATCCTCCCTTGACTTGGGACCATTTCATACATCTCTTTCTGGAAAGATATATCCCACCCTCTTAGAGGGTAGAGTTACAGGGTCAGTTCGAGCGGCTCCAGTAGGGTCAGATGTTTGTGATCGACTATGAGGCGAGATTCTATGAGTTGTTTGTCCATGCACTTATGATACTCCCCACTGATGTAGAGAGAGTGTGGAGGTTTATTGCGGGTTTGAACTATGGTATCCAGGTCCCTATAGCCCGAGAGGTTGAGATGAGGACTCCTTACGAGGAGATTGTGGAGAGAGCTTGGAGGATCGAGGGTATTCATCAGCAAAGATGAGATCAGACGCCGAGGGACAAGAGGTTTTGATATTCTGGAGGGTTTAATGGTACTTCATCTGAGGGCAGAGGTCAGTTTGTGAGGGGCCAGTCTAGCAAGCCCACGTATCCAGCACCATTGCCTTCTCGGGGGGCTCCAGTTTGGCCCTATTTTAGTGCCATTCCAGAGAGCTCCTACTGTCCACCGGCTATTCACGGTTCTTCTAGTGGGTGTTCAAGTTCCCAGGGCTAGACTCAAGGTCAGTCATCCTCCGTACCGAGAAATTGCTTTGAGTGCGGGGATCTTGGTCATCTGAGGAGATTCTACCCCAGGCTTCGGTGGAAGGCAGTACAGTAGGGTCATCAATCCATGATTACTGCACCAGCTGCCGCACTGGTCATCTGGCCGCCCAGAGGCGGAGGACAGGTGTGTAGGGGCCATCCTAGAGGTGGAGGCTAGTTAGGTGGCGCTCCAGCTAGGTTCTATGCCTTTCCAGTCAGACCAAATGCAGTAGCCTCAGATCCCGTGATCACAGGTATTATTTCTGTCTACGGTAGGGATGCTTCAGTACTATTTGATCCATGGTCTACATATTCATATGTTTCATCTCTGTTTGCTCATTTTCTGGGTGTTCCTCGCGATTCTTTGGGTACTCCTGTATATGTGTCCACGCCAGTTGGCGATTCTGTTGTTGTGGATCGGATTTACCAGTCCTGTATCATGACTTTCTGTGGTTATGATACTAGAGCGGATCTTTTATTGCTCGATATGACTGACTTTGAGGTCATCCTGCATATGGATTGGTTGTATCTGTACTATTCCGTCCTTGATTGCCATGCCAAGACTGTTACCTTGGTGATACTAGAGTTGCCTAGATTGGAATGGAAGGGTTCATCTGTCAGTGCATCTAGTCAGGTTATCTCTTTTCTAAAGGCTCGACACATGGTCGAGAAGGATTATTTGGATTATCTATCTTATGTTTAGGATATTGCCGCAGAGATTCCGACGATTGATTTAGTGCCCGTGGTCTGGGAGTTCTCCGATATGTCTCTTTCTGATATACCAGGCATACCACCAGATCGTGATATCAATTTCTGTAATGATATGACTCTAAGTACCCAGCATATCTCTATTCCACCGTACTGCATGGCTCCGAAAGAGTTGAAGGAGTTGGAAAAACAACTTGAGGAGTTGCTAGCAAAGGGGTTTGTCAGACCGAGTGTGTCGCCTTGGGGTGCACCGGTGTTGTTCGCGAAGAATAAAGATGGGAATATGCAGATATGCATTAATTACAGCCAATTGAACAAAGTTACCATTAAGAACAAGTACCCGTTGCTGTGTATTGGTGATTTATTTAACCAGAGGGTGCCAGGGTGTTCTTTAAGATCGACTTGAGATCGGGGTATCATTAGCTGAAGATTCGTGATTTGAATGTTCCGATAACGGTTTTCCGAACTAGATATGGCCACTATGAGTTTCTGGTGATGTTTTTCGGCTTGACCAATTCCACAACTGCGTTTATAGATTTGATGAACTGGGTGTTCAGGCCATGTATTGACTCATTTGTCATTGTCTTCGTTGATGACATATTGATCTACTCGCGTAGTACGGAGGAGCACGAGCAACATTTGAGAGTGGTGCTTCAGACCTTAAGGGAACAAAAGTTATATGTTAAGTTCTCCAAGTGTGAGTTTTGGTTAGATTTTGTGGCATTCTTAGGGCATGTTGTATTAGGCGAGGGTATTAAGGTAGATCCCAGGAAGATCGAGGCAGTCTAGAGTTGGCCTCGTCCTACCACAACGACCGAGATCAGGAGCTTCTTGGGGTAAGCATGTTATTATCGCTGGTTTGTAGATGGCTTCTCATCTATTGCAGCACCTTTGACTAGATTGACCCAGAAGGGTGCTCCATTTTGATGGTCCGATGATTGCGAGGCGAGCTTTCAGAAGCTCAAGACCGTATTGACTACAACCCCGGTGTTAGTGTTTACTTCCGGTTCAGGGATGTATACTGTGTATTGCGACGCTTTACGCGTTGGCCTAGATTATGTATTATTGTAGGAGGGGAGAGTTATTGTATATGCTTTACGCTAGCTGAAGCCCCAAGAGAAGAATTACCCCATACATGATTTGGAGTTGGCCGCGATAGTTCATGCTCTCAAGATCTGGAGGCATTATCTTTATGGGGTGTCCTGTGAGGTTTCACCAATCATCGTAGCTTGCAGCATTTGTTCAAGCAGATGGATCTCAATTTATGGTAGAGCAGGTGGCTTGAGTTACTAAAGGACTATGATATTACCATCCTTTATCATTCGAGCAAGGCGAATGTTGTTGCGGATGCCTTGAGCCGAAAGGCTGAGAGAATGGGTAATTTCACATTCATTTCAGTAGAGGAGAGGCCATTGGCTTTGGACATTCAGTCATTGGCTAATAAATTTGTGAGGTTGGACATTTGCAAGCCCAGTCGAGTTCTTACATGCGTCGTTGCTCAGTATTTATTATTCGAGCAAATCAAGGCTCATCAGTACGATGATCCACACTTGTTGGTTCTTAGAGAGACGACACTATAGGGTGGTTCCAAGGAGGTTACTATCGGTGAGGATGGTTTTATGCGACTCCAGAGTCGTCTATGTGTTCCTATTGTTGATGGATTGATAGAGATGATTCTAGAGAAGGCATATGGTTCTCGATATTCTATTCATCTAGGTTCTACGAAGATGTATCATGACCTGAGGCAGCATTATTGGTGGTGGCGGATGAATAAGGACATAGTTGAGTATATAGCGAGATGCCAAAATTGGCAGCATGTTAAGTATGAGCACCAGAGGCTAGGTGGCCTATTTCAGCAAATGATTATACCTGAGTGGAAATGAGAGCGCATCACTATGGACTTCGTAGTTGGGTTGCCGCAGACTTTAGGGAAGTTTGATGCAGTTTGGGTCATTACCGACAGGTTGACCAAGTCGGCACACTTTATTCGAGTTGTGACTATATATTCTTTAGAGAGATTGGCCCAGATTTACATTCAGGAGATTGTTCGTTGCATGGTGTGCCTATTTCCATCCTTTCAGATAGAGTCCCTCTGTTCACTTCGCACTTCTAGAGAGCAGTACAGAGCAAGTTGGGCACCCAGGTAGAGCTCAACACAACCTTTCATCCGCATACCCCTGCAGTCAAAGCGGACAGTTCAGCTCTTGGAGGATATGCTCAGATCATGCGTGATGGACTTCGGGGGGCAGTGGGATCAATTCTTGTCTTTGGCTGAGTTTGCTTATAACAATTATCAGTCCAGTATTGAGATGGCTCCATTTGAGGCTTTGTATGGTCGGTGATGTCGTTCACCCATCGTATAGTTTGAGCCATATGGTACTGATTTAGTGAAGGATGCCTTGGAGAATGTGAAGTTGATTCAGGAGCGACATCGCACAGAACAGTCCAGATAGAAGAGTTACACAGATCAGAAGGCACGTGATTTATCATTTATTGTGGGCGAGATAGTTCTCTTGAAAGTCTAGCAGATGAAGGGAATTATGAAGTTAGGGAAGAAGGGCAAGTTGAGCCCAAGGTTTATAGGTCCATTTGAGGTGTTGAGGCAAGTTGGGGAGGTTGCTTATGAGCTTACTTTACTTCCCAGTCTATTAGGAGTTCATCTGGTTTTCTACGTGTCTATGCTCTATCCTGCCGACAGGTCGCATGTGTTATACTACAACACGGTTCAGCTAGATAAGAGTCTGGGTTGTGAGGAGGAGCCAGTTGTCATTGTTGACAGGCATGTTCTCCAGTTGAGGTCTAAGAAGATTTCTACGATAAAGGTTCAGTGGAAGGGTCAACTAGTCAAGGAGATAACTTAAGAGATTGAGGTGGACATGCAGATATGATATCCACACCTATTCAGCACTCCAAGTATGATTTTAGATCCGTTTGAGGACGAATGTTTGTTTAAGAGGTAGAGAATGTAACGACCCGACCAGTTATTTTTTTTATAGATCCATGTTCCCCTAATTAAAACTCCCGTATGCGCTTTTACTATTTTATGACTTGCCGGGATGGTTAGTTCAGATTTGGAAGGGTTCAGGTTGAAATCGGAACACTTAGTTCCTTAATAGTGGCTTGAAGTGGTTAAGTTTGACTTGAGTCAACATTTTGAGTAAACAACCTCGGGACCGGAATTTGACGGTCCCAGTAGGTTTGTATGATAATTTTGGACTTGGGCATGGGCTCGGATAGGATTTCGGATGACCCAAGAGCATTTTGGTGCTTAATGTTGAAAGTTGGTGCATTGAAGCTTTTTAAGTTCTTTAACTTTGGTTTGGAGTAGGTTTTGGTGTTATCGAGGTCCATTTTGGATTCTGAGCCTAGAAATAGTTCCATATGGTGATTTAAGACATGAACGTTAAATTTGGTGTCATTCCGAGTAGTCTGAGCATGATTCGGCGCGTTCGGAGTAAGTTGAAAAGCTTGAAGTTCATAACTTGATTCAATTCGGTTTTGGGGTGCGATTGGGGCTAGCGGCCTTCGCGTTCGCGAGAGACCTATCGCGTTCGCATAGTGTCGAGGGCATGGGCTTGGGCAACCCAGTTGCCTCACGCATTTGCGAGTGGGGGCACGCATTTGCGATGAGGATGCGACTTAGTGCATCGCGTTCATGACTGTCCTCTTGCGATCGTGAAAAGGAATATTCTTAGGTTCAGTATTTTTGCATTCGCAATTGCGAGGGTTTGTTCGCGATCGTGGTGAAGGCAGACCTAGGCAGAATGTTTTAAAAGTCGGGACTTAGGCTTTTTGGTCCATTTATCTCACTTGTTGGTCGATTTTAGAGCTCTTTGAGGAGGGATTTTCCCCTAGCACTTTGAGGTAAGTAATTTCTACACAATATGAGTTTAATACATGCATTTTGGGTAGATTCTTAACATATAAATTGTAAAAATTATGGGTTTAGTTGAAAAACTTAGGTTTTGATAAGAATGGGATTAAACCACGAAAATAATTATGGAATTGGGTAAAAACTATATATTTGAGTTCGTGAGGTTATGGGTAACATTTGTCTTCGAAAAGTTCTTGAATCCAAACACGTGGGCCCGGGGGTGAATTTTAGAAATCTTCCTATTTGGGTTGGGTAATTACGCTAATAGCTAAATTATGAACTTGTGAGTGTATATTGATTAATTTATATAATATTTGGCTAGCCTTTGATTGTTCGGCACCAACTTGAGGCTTTAGAGTGAATTTGTGGGCCGGAAAGTAAGCTTTGAGACGAGGTAAGTCTCTTGCCTAACTTTGTAAGAGTGAATATACCCCATAGGTGTTTTAAATTACTATTTGCTTCTAATTGTAGGTGCTACGTACACACGAAGTGATGAGAGTCCGTGCGTAGCTGCAAATCATGCTTTTGTTCGGGTAGTTTTAGGACCTAATCATGAAATACTTGTATTGTTTGCACTCTACTTGTTAATTTAAGTGCTAAACTTAATAAAGGATTCGTAAAGACCGAACTTCACTTACTTTGAGTTTTGGCGGGTTACTTGACCGTTGATAGAAATTTGTGCCTCCTTGTATATTAGTCTTGTGATAATCGTTAAATCGGATGTTCGTAGAGTATTCTCTCTTCCTATGGAAAGGGCCTAATGCCTCAGCAGTATAATAGATGCGTCTATGATTTGTGCCAGTCGACCCTCGGCAGTGTTCTGGATTGGGCCATACGACCTCAGCATAAATCATGCGTGTTAATGCTCGGAGTCCGATTTCACTTGATATTACTTCCATGACTTGATAAATTATAGTTTACTTGATGACCCGTATTTGTTGAAGCTAGTATGTGCTAATTGGAGATTGTAAATTGACTTCTAGTTAAAGAATCACTTATTTAATGTTGTTATTGTGTTATTATTATCGATGTATTCCATGCCTATTTAGAATTTCCGTACTTTATTTATTGGCCCATAGTAAGTGTCGATATCGACCCCTCGTCACTACTTCTTAGAGGTTAGACTAGATACTTACTTGGTACATGTTATTTATATACTCATGCTACACTCATGCACTAATCGTGCAGGACCTGAGGTAGGTGCATCTGGTCGTCATTTAGGCGTGCACCCCTGTTACCCCGAGGCATAGTGGTGAGCTGCTCTGTGTGTCCGTTCAGCAGCACCCGCAATCTCTCTTTTGTATTTACTTTCTGTCCGTCTTATTTAAGATAGTAGCATAGGTGGTTTGTATATTCTACTAGTTGCTCATACACTTGTGACACCGAATTTTGGGAGTATTCTAGTAGACACTTTTTGGTTTTGAGTATTTATTTCACTGTATTTCCTCTCTCATTAGTTTATGCTTTACTTTACTATAATTTTCACTACTCATCTACTTAATAAATAAAAATCAACTACTTTAAAATTATTAAAAAGAACAAATACATGACTAATTCATCGTTGGCTTACCTAGTGGCGACGTTGTACGCCATCACGGCCTATAGGGGAAATTGGATCGTGACAATTTTCTTTATTGAGTTAGCTAAATAGGATCAAGAATCATCATTTTGAAAAACTTACTTTTTTTATGTAAATATTTTATAGTTCAAAGACTATTCGTTAATATAATATTAACGTAATTTTTAAAATTAGTACTTATTAA
>AWOL01S0079850.1:0-15348 GCA_000715115.1 Nicotiana otophora | reverse complement strand
TACGCTTTCTCTAGGTCAATAAACACCATGTGCAGATCCTTCTTCCTCTCTCTGTATAGTTCCACCAACCTTCTAACAAGGTGTATAGCTTTTGTAGTTGAACGACCCTGCATGAACCTANGAACCGACACACCTTTTGCCTCCAGGTATCTCCAGAGAATTTCTCTAGGAACCTTGTCATACGCTTTCTCTAGGTCAATAAACACCATGCACATNCCCGAACTGGTTGTCGGATACAGACACCGTCATCCTCACCCTCGCTTCAACCACCCTCTCCCACACTTTCATGGTATGACTCAGTAATTTGATACCCCTATAATTGTTACAACTTTGGATATCACCTTTGTTCTTATACAATGGAACTACCATACTCCATCTCCACTCATCCGGCATCATTTTACCCTTAAAAATAATATTAAACAACCTAGTCAACCACTCCAAACTTGCTCTCCCCACACACTTCCAAAATTCCACCGGAATCTCATCTGGCCCGGTCGCTCTGCCCCTACTCATCTTATGCATAGCTCCCATGACCTCCTCAACCTCGATACGCCTGCAGTACCCAAAGTCACAGTGACTCTCGGAATGCTCCAATTCTCCTAGAACAATATCCCTATCCCCTTCTTCATTCAGAAGTTTATGAAAGTAAGTCCGTCATCTCCTCTTAATCTGGGCATCTTCCACCAATACTCTACCATCTTCGTCCTTGATACATCTCACTTGGTCCAAATCTCGAGCCTTCCTCTCTCTCAACTTGGCTAGCCGGAATAACTTCTTCTCCACACTTTTTCCCCCCAATTCCTCGTACATACAATCATAAGACGCAGTCTTAGCCTCTTTGACCGCCAGCTTAGCCTCCTTCCTTGCTGCCCTATACCTATCCATGCACACTCGCCTCTCCTCTTCACCTATGCTCCCCACTAACTTTAGGTACGCCGCCTTCTTTGCTTTCACTTTACCTTGAACCACTTTATTCCACCACCAGTTTCCTTTGTTCCCACTAGAGACGCCCGTCAAGACCCCTAACACCTCTCTCGCAGCCTCCCTTATACAGTCAGCTGTCGTTGACCACATAATGCTCGCGTCACCACTGCTCCTCCAAGATCCCATAGCCGACCATAAGCTCATTTGGGAGGCCATGTAGGATAACATATTTTACCCTATACAGATAGTCCCCCTCTTTTCGGTGACATAACTTTGTGTCACTGAAAAGTTGGTAGAAACACTCTTTTGGTAGGAATTACTATGATCCCCTCTGAAGGCTTCTGACGGTTGATTAGACGCACGTCTCTCCACATTTAATGCCCAGAATACGCGTCATCCCATGATTCAGCACAACTTTTGCCGATTATCGAGGTAATTATGGCCATGAATTTAGCCGCCAAAACATTTACTTATACGCATCAACCTTCTTCCCTTACACTCCATAATTTTCCAATATTTGTAAAATCTTTCTTGATGTTAATAAACCTTTATTTATCTCCCTTCAAACAAAAATCTTTTCTTTCATCCATATGGCTTATTCTTCAAAGAACGCTAGATCTTCAAAGGGCAAGAACAAAGCCTAAGATGTTGCTCCTCCAACGGTGGATTCCATCATTCCTAGATGTCTTGTTACAACAAAAGACTTCAAAGAGAAATTCCCTTTGGCTCTCCCTATCACATGGGCTATTGGCAGATATCATTCTTCTATCTGTTCGTCTAGTATTCCTGTTGTGAAGGAAGTATAATACTACCATGATTTGGATATTATTACTCCTGATCTATCGGAGCGAGTAACCCTACCCAAGGAGGGTTTTACATATTTTTACACGTATCCATTTACTTTGGGTGTGTTCTCTTTGAGTGGAGAGTTTGACTCCGTTATTGCGGAATTCTACCTCCTCTATCAGGTATGTTTGGCGCAAGTAAGTCCTTCTGTATGGAGGACGATTAACTGTCTCCGGCGCTTGTGCCAAGATACGAAAGATGAGATATATTTAGCTCGTGTGATGAATCTTTATTCCCCCAAAAGCTTCCGTGGGGGAATGATAAATCTCCGCAAACGTGACCACGATGATCTATTATCTAGCATGGATGATGACAACGACCGTGGGTGGATGGAACGGTTCTTGCGGTTTCCGCCAGTGACATCATTCCGGCAACAACTTCATCCTTTCCGAAAGCATGGAACCGTACTCGTAAGCGCCTTGTTTAATATTTCTTTTATTAGGTATTCTTCTTTACCCATATTGATCCTCCATCTTTCGCCTATTTTAGCAACTTGATGGATCCCACCGATGATTGAAGGCTTGGACCAGTGGGTCCAGAAGATCTTGGATGTCACTACACCTGAAACCCGCACGTGGAAAGAACTGGCCCTTAAATACGGGTGGAAGGCCAAAATTCATGGTAACTCAGATTCACCCTGTTTGAGTTTTTTATGTGAAGCAATTGATTGATCCTTTATATCTTTTCTCTGAAATCAGGTCTACCTGTGGGCTCTGTTGTTATCCCCGAGGAGGAAGTTTTGGCTGATCCTGCTGACGTGGTGAGGCTGCTTCAGGAGGCACTTACTCGAACATGTGTCTTTGGTCCTGCTTTGGGCATAAGTGTTTCTTTACGAAGTCCCCGAACGGAGGACAAACAGACAAAAAACAAAGACATTCCTCCATGGCTGGGAAGAAGACTAAGAGGGCAAAAATTGCTTCCCACAGTTGTCTCTGGTAGTTGGGGTGACTAGCCCTCCTCCCGGACCGATCATAAACATTGTGATGATCGACGATGATCGAGAAGCTAGTGATGGGGAAGCTTCTCTACATAGAAGGCGACGATCCTCATAAACTCAACAGAATGATCAACCTATCAAGTTAGTTACATTATTCGAGGATGATGTCTCGACGCTCTGGGGGGTATACGATATGGTGGAAAATGCCAACTCCCGCTTCCATATCCTAGTCGTCGCGGCCGGTATTTTGGGGCAAGTACCGGGTCTCTTCCGTCCTTAGCTGATGAGAAACCAACAACCAGCACTGCGCTTGTTGCAGCTGTTTCTCACTCTTCAACTCCATCAGCTTCATCTCCCTCTTCACCAACACCATCAATTGCTACATCATCTCCACTGGTCGCACCTGACCACAAAGAAGGTGTTCTGTTTCCCCAGTTCATGGGAATTTGGGGCAAAATTATGCTGCCCCTTTTGAAGATCCATAAAGGGGGAGGAATGTTACTCTTTCGTTCTCTACCGTATGCAACTTGCTTTCCCAACCGGTGGAGCTTGCTAATTATCTAAAGTCTTTGGCTTTAGATAAAGATTGGGAAAATATTCAAGCACTCTCGGGAAAGTGATTTTTGAACAATGCCATGCACAACGCCGCAACGGTATATTCCTTTCTTCATTTGTTATTTCTTCTATTTTTGCCTGAACATATCCTGAGTTTTGGCTTTCTTGTTTTGTAGGCCAACTTTCTTGCTTCTGAGGGCCTTCAGAGGTTGATTCATGAGAAGGAAGAAATTACCTCCGCACGGGATCAACTTTTGGCAGAGCAGGAGCAAAGTGTCACTAGCCTCTCAGAATTAGAAGCCAAAGCCACTAAGGCCGCTGTATTGGAGTCTCGTTTGCAGCAAAGCGAGCAAGAAGTGGAGACCCTTGGCCGAGAGATTTCCCCGTTGTGGGTTAAATTTGAAGAGGCTAAAGCCAAATGGGTTGAAGTTCATAACACAGTTCTTGTTGTATTCGATCGTGAGGCGGCGTCCGCTAAAAGATTGAATAACTTAGAGGCAGCCTTGAACTCCAAAACTGAAGTGCTTGTTGTTGCGGGGGAGAAACATGCCCAAATGGAGGAGAAGTATAGGAAAACTATCGAGCATAATAGGCTCTTTAGTTCAACTGTTCGTGACTTTTATGTTAGCCTCAGATCAGCTAGATGCGCCCGGGAAAGCCTTTTTGCCGAGGTAACCCAACTCAAAGAAGAACTTAAGCATCGTGCGGCTTACCTCGGCGTTGAGAAAACTTACACTATGTACAACATGAGGAGAAAAACCTTGGAAGAGGCCAAAGTTAGTATCATTGACTTTGATGCTAAAATTGCTAAGGCCCGTGAGCTTGAGTTGGCTACTAAAAATGGTCTCCCGGGAGAGCCTGCTGCTTCCGGCTCTTCTGGTTTCGGTTCCAAAACTTCGGGAACTGAAGAGGAAGTGGAAGATGAAAATGTTAAAGGCCAAACTGAAGAAGTCCAAAATGTTGAGCCATCGGCGAATCTATCCACTTCCCCTGGGGGCGCGGACACTTCTCTTCCTCCGGGTTCTAGAGATGCTGCAGTTTAGCTTTTCTATTCTTTTTCCAATTCTTGTATCTGTGCCATTTTGGCATGTTATTATAAATAAAAACATCTTTTTGCTCAAGTATTATTTGAGTCTTTCCTTTGTTTGAACATTCATGCAAGTTTTAATCTTTGCATTCTCTTCTTTTTGCTTAAGAGTTTTGCGCATGTTTTACTGTTTGCGTCTTATTATGTGAAGCCTTGGGAGTATTTTTCCCGAAAGAATTTTGATTCGAGGCATGAGTTCTTCCGAAATCAACCCTTTAACGTGAGGGTTTTTATAGGAGAGGGGCCGTTTATGTTTACGGTGCTCTTGAAAAGGACATCTCATGTTCATTACGGCACTAGCATTTGAAGTACTTGTTTAACTTTCAAATGACAAAGTCAATTCATCCTTCAGACAAGAAACAAGATAAAAACAAAAGGACTTCAACTTCATTTTATTCCTTCTATTTTGAAAAAGTACATAAGCATTTGTTATGCTGAAAAAAGAAATTTGCATTACTTATGGATAACTTGTATAACTTGTTTCTACGAGACTAGTCACACAGTCCCCGGTCCCGATGATACAACTATGTTTCCGATTTTTGCTACTCGGTTGACGTGGCAGTCATTGTTACCATATCCTCATATCTTTCTCCCTTCCTAGTGTTCAAATGCGAAAAATGCGAATTAGAACACTGTAAGTCTTGTACCTTCAAGGAACTCACTAATGAATTGCTAGATAATCCTAAACTCAATAACACACTTTACTTCCCTTCAGGAATTCATGCTATCGAGCGAAGGACTTATCTTACAACCCTCTAGTGGTTTGTCCTTGTGAACGGTCGGGTAACATTTGCTGGATAGCAACCTTAGCTTCCCAGTGGGAATTTTGCTTTAGAGCAAAATATTATCTAACCGCCCCAGAGTGGATCTTTGCTTATGTACCTTGCTATTAAAGGTCTTATTGATGATGTTCGATCTTTCTTCGTAGTATGTTTTGTTTTGCTGCCTCGTTAAAAACCTTGCCAGAAAAACCCAATTGGGACAAAAACTAGACGAAGGGAAAAAATGTGCAGCACATACTTTCAGTTCAGGTGATGTTCATCAGCAATAATATCTTTTAAGGTGTGCCACGTTCCAGTTACTGGGCAACTTTTCTCTATCTTGGGTCTCTAATTCATATGAACCTTTCCCGGTAACAGCTGAAACCCGGTAGGGGCCTTCCTATGTTGGATCTAGCTTACCTGCGTTGAGATCCCAAGTGATTTGAGTTACTTTCCTTAGGACCAAGTCTACTACTTTGAAATAACGGAGGTTGGCTTTTCGAGTATAATATTGCTCTATTCTTTGCTTTTGGCCTGCCATTCTTACATGCGCCAAGTCCTTGTGCTCATCGAGTAGCTCCAAGTTGACAAACATTGCTTCATTGTTTGATTCTTTATCTTCTTGGAAATATCTCAAGGTGGGTTCCCCTACTTCCACTAGGATTAAAGCTTCTGCCCCGTACACAGGGGAAAAGGGAGTTTCTCTTGTGCTCGATTTGGCTGTTATTCGGTATGCCCATAAAACTTAGGGTAATGCTTCGGGCCAATTACCTTTAGCTACTCCCAACCTTTTCTTGAGGTTTTGTATAACTTTATTTGTTGACTCCGCTTGACCATTTGCGCTCGGCTGGTAGGGTGAGGATGTAATCCTCTTTATTTTTAAATCTTCGAGGAACTTTGTGACTTTTGCATCGATAAATTATGGGCCATTGTCGCATACTATCTCTTTTGGTATTCTGAACCCACAAATTATATTTTCCCACATGAAATCTGTAACGATCCAAATGGTCGTTTTGGGCTCTAGCACGTCGTTCAGTAGTTTTAGGCCTTGTGTAGCTTCACTTTAGGTATTATGACTTGTACGTGTGGTCGAAATTTAATTTCGGGAAGTTAGGGATTGATATGGAAAGAAAATTATACTTTCGGAAGCTTTAAGTTGGGAAAATTGGCTAAGGTTTGACTTTTTGAGTAAACGACCTCGAAATCGGTATTTGAAGGTTCAACAGTTCGTATGATGATTTTGGTCTTAGTAGCGTGTCCGGAGGTTAATTTGGAGCTCCGTAGGTTATTTCGGCATCTAATTGGTGAAAGTTGGAAATTTGGACGATTTTTGGAAAGTTTGACCGGGAGTGGACTTTTGATGTCGGGGTTAGATACTGATTTCGCAAGTGGGAGTAGGTCCATAATGTCAATTATGGCTTGTATGCAAAATTTGAGGTCAATCGGACTTGATTAGATATATTTCGGCGTCGAATGTAGAAGTTTGAACTTCTAAAGTTCATTAATCTTGAATTGGGGTGCGATACATGGTTTTAGCATTGTTTGATGTGATTTGAAGGCTCTACTAAGTTCGCATTATGTTTTAGGACTGGTTGGTATATTTGGTCGAGGTCCCGGGGGTCTCGGGTGAATTCCGGATGGTTAACAGATTGAATTTAGCATTATGAAAAGGCTAGTGGCAGCATATCTGGTGTAACTGCACCTGCGAGGTTTTGACCGCATGTGCGTAACCGTAGAAGTGTCACTGTGGGTGCAGAAGCGACCTTTGGACTAAGTTGGGTGGCTGCATATACGAAGGGAACTCCGCAGAAATGTAAAACGAGAGGGGCAGCTGGGTCGCAGAAGTGGAGAGGTATCCGCACATGCGGGAGCACAGAAGAGCGTGGTAGACCACAGAAGCGGTCTCTTAAATGCATAAAATGGTCCGCAGAAGCGGATTTCGCCTGGCTTGGAGGAAACCAGACATGCGATGGATTTTTCGCAGGTGCGACTGGTGTTCCGCAGGTGCGGAAAGTCGGCTGGGCAAATTATTTTAAAAAATGGGGTTTTGCTCATTTCCCACATTTTCTCACTTGTTTGGGGCGATTTTGGAGATATTCAAGGGAATATTTTCATCAAGCAGCATAAGGTAAGTGATTCCCACTTATTACAAGTTAAATAAATGATTTTTATGTGGATTAGGGCATGGAAATTAGTAGAAATAGAATTTGGAATAAGTTATATATTTTATTTCATGGTATTATGGGTAAAGTTTACCTTCGAAAAGTTTTGGAATTTAGGCACATGGGCCCGAGGGTTAACCTTATCGACTTTTCGAGCGGAGTTGAGAATTTATTTAAATTGATTAAATATGGGTATTAGAGTATAGTTTAATTGGTTTGACCATTGTTTGAATAGTTTTTGGATCGACGGGATTTGGATTGAGGTGTTAGAGAGGCCTTCGAGTCGGTTTTGGAACTTCGGAGGGAGGTAAGTCTATTGTCTAACTCTGTGAGGGGGATACTACCCCTAGGTGATGTATTTGTTATGTGTTACTTATTGCAGGGTCTACGTACGCACAAGGTGACGATAGTACATGCCTAACTAGATTCATGTTATGTCCGGGTAGACATAGGTTCACACCATGTTATAGCTGTACTACTTGAGTTGTTTCCTGTCTATTAAATTCCTTTATTTTTACGATGCGACTTGAGACTAAACTTGTGTAGAATAATGGACTTGCCATCGTAGAGATTCGACGAGCTTTATGATTAAATGCTATATAATTGTACCCTCCTTACGAAATTCTCCCATGTTATGTGTTCTCATCGAAAGGTTCCCTTAAAATCTATAACTCACACAACTATTCGTGAGTGGGATCGAAGACCCGTCAAAGCTTCTTATTCTAATGGGATCAGGCCGTTCGCTTCAGAACGATAGATGCATCTATGGTTCATGTCGTTTGACCCTCGACAGTGCGCATATTAATTGGATCAGGCCGTATGCCACGACAGGATTTATGTACCACACTCTCATGGGACCGGGCCGTTTGCCTCGATAATAAAATAGATGTATCTATGGTTTGGTAATGTTATGATGGATTGGGTCGTACGCCTCGACATTTTTGTGAAATACTATCATGAAATCATGTGTAATTATGGGCAAGAAGCCAACATATCTGTGAGCTTCCCCTGATTGAGCTATGACGACCTATCTGGTAAGGTCCACATTATATATACTCCGATTGAGGAGGTAACTACTAGCTGAGAGCTTGAGATATCTTTGAGAAAAGAGTTGTACCACGTATTTACACCTGTTATTTTTGTTTACTTACTATGATTCACATATGTTAATTCTCTGGGGTTAGGCTAGATACTTACTAGGTACGTGTTGATTTACGTACTCATGTTACACTTGATGCACTTTTTGTGCGAGTACTTATATGTCTGATGGTCTTTTGCGCGCAACGGCGTGGCTATTACGGGGCCTTTACCGTGAGATGCATTCTATGTTATGCTATGCAGCCTACAAAGTCTCCGTCAGCGTTATTTATATTTTTCCTGTCTAATTTATATTCTAGACAGATGTTGTATTTTATTATATTTCCTAGTTGATGCTCATGCACTTGTGGCACCGAGTTTTGGGGGTTCCTACTATTGTTTGTCATTACAGATCACGTAGTTATTAACATTTCTTCCCTGTATATTCCATTTTATACTATTTAATTCAGGAACATTATGATTTCAAAAGACTAAAATGAGTGGTTAAATTGATGAATCACCGTTGGCTTGCCTGACGGCGATGTTAGGCGCCATCACGACCTTTAGTGTATTTTGGGTCATGACAGCTTGGTATCAGAGCGTTAGGTTCACTTAGGTCTCACGAGTCATGAGCTAGTCTAGTAGAGTCTTGCGGATCGGTACGGAGACATGTGTACTTATCTTCGAGAGGCTACAGGTCTGTTAGGAGCACTTCCCTCTTTGATTTCCCCATCGTGCGATGTGATTCCATTAAGGCTTGTGCCTTTATTTTCCTTCCTACTCAATCGTATGTGACGTGAAGCGCTTGTTATCAATTGGGCGTCGAGGAGTTGTAGTGGTGCTACAAACGTGGTGTGGGATATTTTTCTGCATGTTCGGGCAGGCTATTATTGCCGCCTTGAGGAAGGATGTTCTTTTGTTCCAGCACAGTATCTGTATTTTTATGGTTTCGAGACTGTGCACGGATTGCTACGATGTCGATGTATTTTTATCGCACAATGTTGGTGTAATGGTAAGGTGCTCGTTTATGTGTTAAGGCAGTGAATGGCTTGAAAGGAGGATTTTCCGATGCATGATTTAGGGGTTTAGCATTTAATTCCAATAAAGAAAAGGCAATCGGACTATGGATGTTCAGGTTTTGGTTGATGGAGTAACGAGACTTGATATTTTCAAGCGTGGTAGAATTTTCATTATGATGCGGTATCGTTGTTGAATACATTAAGGTTCACCGGTGGCATGGTCTTCTTGATTTTGCCTTCGGGCAGGGTGTTGTGAAATGGTGCCTAAGGATAGCGGCATGCAATAGTATAGAATCGAATTGGTATTTCTAATGTGATGGCTCGAGGAAAATGATCTTCCGGGAGGCTTAGAGTCAGTAGCAATTTATTAGCTCAGGTGTTATAGAGATGGATTTTGATTTTTTGCAACATTTAGGTAATGAAGAATGAGGAAGGACATCTGGGAGGTGCCTTACGGTGGTTGAATTACTAGCAGGTCAAGAATGAGAAGCGGAAGTCGAGAAGTTGCTTAAAGGAGATGGTTTGACCGAAGTGGGAGAGGCAGAGTAGCCTATGGATTATGTGGTAGGATAGCCACGTCCCTTGAGAAAGTGTAGAACGGTTTGGGAATTGTGATGAAAGGTGATTTGGTCTACGTATTTTATTTGGAATGATGGTTACTATACAGAGAGAGATTAAATATGGCAAAAAGGCAGTTTGCTTGAAATGAAGAGGGGTGTGAAGATTTGATTTTCGTTTCAGATGCAATATGACTTGAGTTTGGATGATATTGTTGAACTCTCAGTTTATGTAAATGGGGAATGAATGGATTTGTACAGCTGGTGGATGAGCACGGTCTCAGGAGAGTTACTAAATGCGTGGTAGTTGCACCCAATGCAGCGTCGTTGGAAGATGTCAGCATGGAATACCACATGTGGGCTATCCCCTGTGGGCAGGTCAGCGGTTGTGTGATTTGATGAAGTTTCTTCGAAGAGTTCTACGTACTACGAAGCGGAAGGTCGAGTATGCAATTATGGATGATAATTAGGGATGTTCATGAAAAGTTGAATAAGAAACTACAAGGAATTTGGCGGGTTAACAGTGCGGGATCATGGTAAATGAGAAGGGGGAATCGTTGTGGGATCTATATTATGTAATGTTAGCTTAAAACTAAGTAGGGGAGCCCCACCATCTATAATTGAATCGCGTGGTTGTCGGCTTGTGAAACTTCTGGTTATCGGTGCATTGGTGGATTATTTGTGACTAAGAAAAAGGAAACATCAGGGGTAATTCGAGCAGAGAAATTGATAAATGTGTGCTTTATTTAGCCTTATTGATTCGGGTGCAAGATTTGGAAGGACTCCGGGCTTATGCTTCTTCTGGGTATAATGCACAAGGAAAAGCATTCAGTTAGTTGCTTCTTTGAGAGTGTGTTCGTGTGCTAGCAAAGCGTTGAAGTTGGTGATATTCGGGATTAGGTCAGAGTGGGTGACTCTCAACAACGGTTCTAGTGGGATAAAGAATTAAGGTGCAGCGCCTAAGGATTTAGGGTCCGTTGTGTGGTTAAGGATCGAGTTTTAGCAGTGGATTACGAACAGAACTTGGAATTTTCTATGTTATCATTGGGTATGCAGTGCATTGTTGGAGTAAAGGAAGAAATAGTTGCGGATTCGCGGGAGGTCTTATAGAATGGGTGTACTAGTTGGGGATGCTTTTGTGAGCATAAGGAGAGTATGTGATGGTTCAGGAGTATTGAGGGGTGGTCTCGTGATGCTTGTTCACTCGGGATGAGTGCGAACTTGGTTCGTTACGTCTTTAAATCGAGTTATTATTATGTATAAGGTAAATCCATAGTAATTGAAAGAATTTGGGTCAGTTAGTAATGATTGACTCAACATGATTGTGGCAATGATCAGTTCAATCAGCGTGTGAAGTTATACATGTGGTTTGTGGATATATGTGCGGGCTTGACAACCATCGTGACCTGATTGATTTGGGAGGTATTTGATTCTAATGGTTTTGTTGTGTATATGGATTCCGGAAGAGTAATGGCGGTTTAGATCACGGCTCGAGGTTGTATTTTCTGCGGTTTGGGAATTTAGTTGCGTGTTGTATGGGCCCTTCGAAAAAGAGCTAAGTCAAAGGTTTCTTGCCAATGAAGTGTTATTTTACTGGTAGTTCAAATGTTATGATGAATTCGTGTATTCATAGGTGCAGTGAGCGGCATGGGAATTTGAAAGTTGAGGACCAAGATTGCAGTTCGGTGTTGACAAGAATGTCACGAGCTCGGATAAGCCTGGAAGAATTAGATGTTCAGGGTGAGCTGGTGTTATCTTAGTGTTGTCTGAGAGCTGGTGTTTTTAGCTGGGAAGAGGCATTGTGTATTGAATTATGGATTATGATTTGCGTTATAGAATTTATACAGTTGGTGGTATGGATATGCAGATCAACTCCTTCATGTTATCTCCAGACAAATAGAAGATTCCAAAGAAAAATCTATATTTAGTGGAAAACCAACTCTTTCAAAGCCAAGCACCAGTCAAACTATTAAACCAAACCCAGTATTCAAAATGACTGAATTTTCCAGAGTTAAGTACCCAAAACTCAAAGATAATTTTGATGTCTTTGGTAATATCCTTGATAAGATCAATGAACAATTGGCCAATTTCAATATTTCCGACAAGAGGAAAATTTCCATTATTCAAGAGAAAGAAGCCCTTCTCCACAAACTTTCTAATGATCGCTTTCATAATCAGAAAAATTATCATAAGCGGCCTTCATTTCTTGATATTCAATACGAAGAGAATATCTACCTTACCACCACTGTTCATGAAGGAAGAAGCATCATGGAATGGAATATTGATGGCTTGGCTGAACATCATATATACAATAAATGGCATTAAATGGGTGTTTTTATCACAACCTATAAAATCCGAGGCTCCTCTAACAAAGAAGCCGCTTCTATGATCGTAGCTGGATTCACTAGCATGTTGAAATATTGGTGGGATAATTATTTCACTGATGAAATCAAACAATCCATATACTCTTCAATTTCCATTGAAACAATTGTTAAACGAAGCTACAAACATGGAAACTACCTCTCAGATAGCTAGAGAAGACGTTTGTGCTACCCTTCTCTATCATATCGCAAAACACTTCATCGAAGAACCCAAACTCTTCCAAGATAGAAGTTTACAAATCTTAAACAATCTATCTTGCCCAACTCTAGATGACTTTATCTGGTATAAAAACCAATTCATCAGTAAGGTTATGATTAGACCTGACTGTCATCTAGATTTTTGGAAAGAACGTTTTATCAGTGGACTTCCACCTTTTATTCGCAAACAAGGTCAGTACAAAGATCCAAGATCTTTGTGAAGGTAAAATTCCTTACTATCAAATGACCTATGGAGACCTCGTTAGCATCATCAATGTCGTAGGTCTTGAACTCTGCACTGATATCAAGCTGAAGAACCAACTTAAGAAAGAACAATTCTCTTCTAGGAAAGAACTAGGAAGCTTCTGTCAAGACTTTGGTTACACAAACATTGTTGCCCCCTCTACTCACTCTTCAAAAAGAGACAAAAACTCTAAATCTTCAAGAAATATTCACCGTAGCAAATCTCGCAAAATTTTTGAAAATATACCTAGAAAGAAATCCAAATTCCGTAGAACTTCCAAGTCTTCTAACAAACTCAAAGATGTCTGTTGGAACTGTGAAAAAATCGGACACAGAGCCAATGAATGCAAATCAGACAAGAAAAAGAAGAAGATCAATCTTCTAGAAATTAGCTATAACACCAAAATAGAACTCTTCTCCATCCTAGAAGAAGCTAATTCAGATTCATCTCCAAATTATTCATAGAATGATTATAGTGATGAAGAAGATCTCAACATCGCTTATAAGTCTAATTCTTGCCAATCCGGTAAAGAGTGCCACTGCACAGAAACCTACTGTCATCTTTCAGATAGCTCTATTAGAGTTCTTTCAGATAGCTCTAAAGAAGCTCTTTACTATGTAATCCAAGACATCAATAATGGAGAATCCATAAGGTGTTACCTTCTTGAACTCAAAAATCTCATCCTCAATCATAGCAACGATAGAGCCATATCAAAACCTGCCATTGAACAATTTAGTATGAAACAAATCATGTCTCGTTTTGACAAACCTTCAGAACCATCTATCTCCGATCTAAGACAAGAAGTCTCAGAACTTAAAGGAGAAATTAGGGATATTAAATCCAGACTTGGAAAAGTGAAACTTGATGTTCTTACAGAACAAGTCCTTAAGTAGGCCAGAACCTACGAACATAAGTCTGAGGAAGAAGAACCTCCAGAACTTCATGAGAATAAGTATCACTCATAAAGTGATAACTCTACCAATCTTCGCCTTACTCAAGATAAGACTTCATCATCCAATGTTCTCGGTATTTTTGTTATAACTAGTATTAAACCTCAGAGTTATCATATCCCTATCAAAAATGTTATTAGCAAAAACTTTGTCATGAACAAAATTGCTTTACTTGACAGTGGTGCAGACCGTAACTGTATCATGAAAGGTATTGTTCCTACTCAGTATTTAGAAAAAAAGTATTTCTAAATTATACTCCGCTACAGGAGAACAACTTCGTATTAATTATAAGCTTTCTAAAGCTCATATTTGTAACAATGGTATTTGCTTGACAAATAATTTTGTTATAACTGAAGGCATAAATGAAGATATCATTTTAGGAATTCCTTTTATTACTCAAATAAAATCTTTCATTATTGGTTTGGACGGTATCTCCACACATATTTTAGGAAAAGATTTACACTTTCTTTTTATAAATACTCTTTCACCAGATGAAAGTAATTTTATAAGAAAAAACACAGCTTTTCTTATTAATAAACTTTCTCAACATATCACCTTTTTAAAAGATGAAATAAAAGTTAAGAAAATCGAGCAGATTTTAAAATCCACGGAGATAGTTACTAAAATAGTCAATCTTCAAAGCCTTTTTGAAAAGGAAATATGCTCTGATTTTCCTAACGCTTTTTGGGAAAGAAAAAAGTATTTGATTGAACTTCCATACATTGAAGGATTCAATGAACATATCATATCAACCAAAGCAAGACCTATTCAAATGAACCAAGAAATGATGGAAACTTGTAAAACTGAGATTTCAAATCTTCTTAAGAACGACATCATTTGTCCCTCTAAATCCCTTTGGAGTTGTTCTGCCTTTTATTTTAATACTTAATAATAGTGTAGTGAGGAAAGAGGAGCACCACAGTTAGTTATAAACTATAAGCCTTTAAATGTTTTTCTTAAATAGATTAGATATCTCATTCCTAACGAAAGGGATCTCTTAAAAAGAACTTACAAAGCTAATGTTTATAGCAAGTTCGATATAAAATCTGGTTTCTGGAAAATTCAAGTAGCCAAGAAAGACAGATACAAAATTACTTTCAATGTTTCCTTCGATCAGTATGAATGGAACGTTATGCTATTTGGGCTAAAGAACGCCCCTTCTGAGTTTCAGAATGTCATGAACTCCATTTTTAATGATTATAGTTACATGTCTATTATTTATATAGATGATGTCCTTGTCTTCTCTGAGAACATAGATTCACATTTTAAGCATCTCAACATTTTCTTTAAAGTTGTTAAGAGAAATGGTCTAGTGGTCAGTGCAAAGAAGATCAAACTCTTTCAGACTTTCATTAGATTCTTAGGCCATGACCTATACCAAGGTTCTTACAAACCAATTTGCAGAGCCATAAAGTTCTCTTCTAAATTTCTTAATGAGATCACTGATAAGACCCAACTTCGAAGATTTCTAGGAAGTCTAAACTATGTAGCTGATTTTATCCCAAACATTAGACAGGTCTGTTAACCTTTATATAATAGACTTAGGAAAAACCTTATTCCTTGGAGCTCTGAACAAACTAGATCAGTCATCCAAATAAAAAGTTCAGTACAAAACCTTTCATGCTTAGGAATCCCAAATCCAAAAGCCTT
>AWOL01S0079813.1:14163-28239 GCA_000715115.1 Nicotiana otophora | reverse complement strand
AACTCGCACTTAGAGAATTTTGCATAAAGTCTCTCCTCTCTCAGCCTCTGTAATATAATACCCCAAGTGTTGTGCATGCTCCTCCTGGCTATTTGAGTACACCAGAATATCATCAATAAATACTACGACAAATAAATCAAGATATGACTGGAACACACTATTCATCAAATGCATAAATGTTGTTGGGGGCATTGGTTAGCCGAAAAGACATCATAAGAAATTCATAGTGTCCATAACGAGTTCTGAATGCCGTATTCAGAATATCCAAATCCTGAATTTTCAACTGGTGATACCCAGATCTCAAATCAATTTTGGAGAACACCCTCGCTCCATGAAGCTGGTCAAATAAATCATCAATACGCGATAATGGATATTTATTCTTGATTGTAACTTTGTTGAACTCCCTATAATCAATGCACATCCGTATAGTACTATCTTTATTTTTCACAAACAAAACCGGTGCACCCCAAGGTGACACACTAGGCCTAATAAACCCATTTTCAAGGAGTTCCTGAAGTTGTTCTTTCAATTCTTTTAACTCAGATGGTGCCATCATCTGCACGGACAACTCACGTGCTATAATATCCTGCACGGATAACTCACGTGCCATAATATCCTTACCTCACCGATAGGCCCTCAGCCTTACTCAGTCCTCAACCTCTCTAGTCTCTCGGGCTCTTAGAAATTATAAAGATCAGCCCAAACAAAGATAACATAATGCATCAACAAATATCAAGAAAGACTGAGGTATGATACGCAAGTAAAATCATGACTGAGCACAAGATAGAAATTAGCAAATAATTCAATAAGTATGTGACCTCTATGGATCCCAACAGTACTATCACATAGCCTAAGCATGATTTCTAACATGATTTACAGTCAATTTTCTTCAACACATAGAGAGAAGATAGTTAACAACAAGTTATTCAACTTCACAGTTTCATGGGACGGACCAAGTCACAATCCCCTCGGTGCACGCCCACACGACCGTCACCTAGCATGTGCGTCACCTCCAAAATAAGCACACGACACAAAATTCGGGGTTTCATACCCTCAGGACCAGATTTATAACTGTTACTTACCTCAGAGCGTGAAATTCTTCACTCTGCTATGCCTTTGCCTTGCAAATCGGCCTCCGAATACCTCGAATCTAGTCACAAATAATTCGTTTTAGTCAATAAAATTTATTGGAATTAATTCCATATGAAATATATAATTTTCCATTAAAAATCCGAATTTAGCTCAATAATCGCATGTGGATCCCACATCTCGGAACCCGACAAAAGTTACAAAATCCGAAAGCCCATTCAACCACGAGTCTACCCATACCAATTTTACCAAAATTCGACCTCAACTCGACCCTCAAATCTACTAATTTTATTTCCAAATTTTAAAGTTCCAATCTCCGATTTACACCTCAAAATCATGTAATCTAGTCGGATTATTCGATGATAATTCAATATTATGGAGAAGAAATAATCACAAGGGACTTATCTCAAGTATTCCTTGAAAATCTATCAAAACTCACCTCTGCTCAAGCTCCAATTTATCAAAAATGGCGAATGGGACGAAGTCCCTATTTTTATAATTCTGCCCAGTCAGCCTCGGTTCTGCCTCGATCTTGGTTTTCAATCTTGGCCTTCGATCGAGGTCCTCGATCCTGGGCCTCGATTCTGACCATCGATCCTGGTCCTCGATCATGGCCCTCGACCCTGGCCTTCGGTCATGTCTTCGAACCTGCCTTCGATCGTGGCCCTCGACCCTGAGCTCGATCGTGGCTTCGATTCTGGGCTCGAATCTGGGCTCGATTTCTAGGCTCGATTCTGGAAGAAGAAATTTCCAGCAGAAGGAAATTGCAGCAGCTGTTGTAGTTCAATTTTTGATCTGTTAACCATCCGAAACTCACCCGAGGCCCTCGGGACCTCAACCAAATATACCAACAAGTCCTAAAACATCATACGAACTTAGTCCAATCCTCAAATCACATCAAACAATGCTAAAACCATGAATTACACCCCAATTCAAGCCTATTGAACTTTGAAATTTTCTAATTTCTACAAATGACTCCGGAACCTACCAAATCACATATGATTGACCTCAAATTTTGCACAAAAGTCATAAATGACATAACAGAGGTATTCAAATTTTCAGAATCGGATTCCGACCCCGATATCAAAAAGTCAACCCCCTGATCAAACTTCTTAAAAATTCAACTTTCGGCATTTCAAGCCTAATTCTACTACGGACCTCCAAATAATTTTCCGGACACGCTCCTAAGTCCAAAATTACCATACAGAGCTATTGGAATTATCAGAATTTGAATCTGAGGTCGTTTACACATAGGTCCATATCCGATTAACTTTTCTAACTTAAATTTTCTATTTTGAGACTATCAACTTTTCTAACTTAAATTTTCTATTTTGAGACTAAGTGTCTTATTTCATTCTGAATTTCTTCCGGACTCGAACCAACTAACCCGATAAGTCATAAATAAATTGTAAGGCATAAATTGAGCAGTAAATGGGGAAAACGGGGTTATAATATTCAAAACGACCGGCCGGGTCATTACACCCATCATCTCAGACGTAATCAAGAGATACTATGTTTGAAGCTAAATAGAGTTAGGTTTTGCTATAACAGAACTACGTTCAACTTGACTTCCAATGGATGGATACGTAGGCAACCCATGTAGGGTTCGGTTTCTCTCCCTCCCTTCTTTTGTAATAGAGAATTCAAATATCATTTTGTATGATTTCTCTGGAACAACGCCAACTTGATTTCATCGAGAAGGAATACGTGGGCAATCCTCATCGAATTCAGTCATCTTCTATAATTGAACTACGTTCTGAACTGATTCCATTTGGATGTGTAGGCAGTCTGAGTGAGACTAGGCCATTTCATTCTTAATCTCATCATTTTGTATCTATTATAATTGAACTACGCCTCGACCTGATTCCATTTGAATACGTAGGATGCCTAAGTCACGCTCGGTCATATTCATCATATTTTTATCATCATCCACGAACTACGTTTAGACCTGATTCCGCTTTGGATACGTAGGCAACCAAAAAGGGTTCAGTCATGACCTTAGGAAAACCTTTGTAATGCATTAGTTCAAATTAGGATGCAGTCGCAACGGTAAGCAGTCGCATTATCAGAAGCAACGAGGAAGATCAACACCAACGGGATAGAGTTTTCAGAAGCAATGCTCGAGTTCAGAGAGTCTTTCGTAGCATGTCATAATCTAGAACGACGTCATTTGCCATAAACAAAGGATTTCAAAAAATGTTTTCTAAATGCAGTAATTTGTTCCACCTACTGAACTTCGTGGCGTAACCATATCAAGGGCTGGGACAAAATCGATATTGTGGTCAACACAAACCAACCCCTCACTCTCACTAAGAAGTTTTCTTTGAATGCAGGGTCAATAGGACGCAAGGAAATGTTGGCAATACACTAGGGCAAATGACGAATTTGCCACTTTCTCAAGATTATCATCCCTCTTCCTTTATTTAAATTTTCTGGTACAACTGAAACTAATTCTTGAATCCTTTGCAGGTATCTTGGAGTCAGATCGCTGATACAGAAAAGGCATACATTAACCAATAGGAGCACCTTGTACAAAACGAGATGTCGACTTCACCAATTGGAGCCTTGTACATAGCAAACATTTTGCTCAACCAATCGGAGCACCTTGTACAAAATGAGCTGCCGACTTCACTAATTGGAGCCTTGTAGATAGAAAATCGCCAGCTCAATCGATCGGAGCATTCTATACAAATCAAACATCGATTTCACTAATCGAAGCCTTGTATATAGCAAACCGTTCACTCCGTCAACGAAATAATCTGCATCATTTCTCCGTCACATCGGAGGTCAGAATAGACAATCGCAAACCTTGTCACCGATGTTTTGCCAATCGATGGCCATAACTTAGCTTCACAGTCAAGAGTATCTCTTGGGCATGTCTTTCATTTCCTTTGTTATTATTTTGAATGTTTTGATGTTTTGCTCGTGCATCTTCAGGCATGATTACGTTTTTAAGTCAATCTCTATCAAGCGGAAATTACTTTACATTTTTTGTGCAAAGATCTCCCAACAAGAGGAGACGCACTCTACAAATCAAGATCTCCCAACAAGCGGAGACACTTTTCAGTGCAAAGCTCTCCCAACAAGCGGAGACGCACTCTACAAGTCAAGCTCTCCCAACAAGCGGAGACACTTTTCAACACAAAACTCTCCTAACAAGCGGAGATGCATTCTACAACTACTCCCAACACGAGGAGACTTAATGCTCCAACAGCTGTGGAACATTACACAGCCCGACTAACAATCGAGTCAAATTCAAGCATCCCATTATCCCAATCCCAAATAACGGCTAACCGGCAACCGAACATTTTTATTCCTGCATCATTTACATCACATCTTAACATATTCTACATTGCAATATATGGGTATGTGTGTATTTTATTTTTGCAGGAACAAACATCGCAACATTGAACTCCTTCTAAGCAGCAAACCAGGCTATAACGCTTTGAAGGACAACAAACTCATTAGAGGGAAATACAATCAGTGGAATTCTGATCCTTTGAATCTTTCAAGTCCAGCCGCAAATTTAAAGCTATTATGAGTGCTGAATCTTCCATTTCGCAGTATCGTCATAATACGATACTGGGGCATTTTATGCGAGCATCGCTTCCTCAAAGTCTTCACTCTAGAACTATATGAGTCCTAATCCTCATTGAGCCTGAGGTAGGCCCCAACTCCCCAAAATCCTCATGGAATCTTCCTAGTCATACAACTCACAATCATTGTGTTATTCCTGCAATGTATACCTAAAGTTGGGAAAAATTTGACTTTTGTTCAATTTCTTTGCCCGAAAACTCTTTCATCATCTCCGGTCAAAGAGGGACAGCTGTTGACGGCCAATTTTGACCCCTCCCTTTTAAAATTAATTTATTTTTACTTAATAATTTACAATGAATATTTTGAAATATTTTCAATCAATAACACCTATTTTATACAAGATTAATGTAGCCTTAGTAATTTTGAAATTGATAATTCAATGTTATAATTATAGTTATACCATGCTTACTATCTTTAGATTATTAAAATAGTTTTTATATACGTCACATAGGCTTTTGATACGAACACGGAAGCAAAATAACAAGAACACAAATAAAATGATAGAAAGATAGAGATTTAGTAGAGAACCAACTAAGGAAATTTAAAGAACATTTGAAATCAACAAATACCTAATTAATTTAAGACTTAATTGACCCAAAATTATAGGAACAACCCTCAAGGGGAAGCAATCCCCTTGTAAGTTCACTTTAACAAGTAATCAACCAACATAGGAATTCATCCTAAATACTCTCAATGAGTTTTCATTCACAATATCAAAATAAGCTAACTCTAAAATAATAGCCTTAAGGGCTATTTATATTAGGGAGCTAAATATTACAAGTATAGCCACCAAAATGTAATGTAATCTTTAATCGTTGAAATTGCACATATAGTTTCCCCGTTATGAAAGTAGCATCCAATTATAATCCAAATTTCTCAACGACTATCTAGATTGTATCATCCTCCCTCAAAAGAAATTCTTCCTCGAATTTAGACCTTTAAACAAAAGAAAGGGAGCTTCCATTAATAAATTTCAATTTGGACGCAAACAAGTGCCTCAAACTAACAAGCAAACCAAATTTTAACATAATTATGGTAAATCCAAGCATCCAAGCATATAAGTAAGATGAATTTACCATTCAAACCAAAATCCAATGATACCTATGGACAAAACAAAGCATAAAAGTTAACCAAAAGATGCGAATTATCATGAAATACCTCCAATCTACACACCAAGTGTGCCCCAATATAAGAATCATCAAGAAAAGTATCAACTCTCATAGATTTATCAAGTCCAAGCATAAGCATAAGCCAAATAAACAAGCCATTCTTGAATTCAAGCCGACATGAGAAATCAAGAACAAGAATGGTATGTTAAAACAAAACAAGTCTCTTGGCTTCACCAATATTATCATTCAAGAAAGATTTAGCATATTGTTTTCTTAAACTTATAACACCATTCCACACGAAAGTTATCAACTTGTTTTAAACTCAAAGCACTAGTGTAGTGGAATAAATTAACTCTATCAAATATATGAGTATAAAAAGTTAGAAAGTTTACACCAAGTAAAGAACTTTCTTCTTTTTCAAAAAGTTTAGCTTCCAAAACAATCTCATTAGTAATCTCAAATGACTTCTCAAAAATGGAACCTTTGATTGGTAAATCCAAATCAAACTCAAAAGATTCCATCTCATAATCAAACAAGAAAGAATCGAATGGCTTAAAGCTTGAAACTTTACCACTCAATTCACCTTCAAATAAGCAATCATTACCAATTAAAGAATGGTCCTCAAAATAGAAAGCATGAACAATAGGAATCAATGGATCAAACTCAACAAAATCACATAAAGATGCAACTTGTACGCTTTTCTCAACCTCAATCAATGCTTCTTCATGAGAAAGTATGTCATTCAAACCATCAAAAGAAATAGAATCATTATCTAGTATATCTCCACAACTCAAAGAATCATTAGAATCAATAAATGTACCCAAACTAACACTTGAAATATCACTATGCTCATCACAAGAAGAAAGAGTGTTAGGCTTAGCAATCATACCTTGATGCACTTCTAAAAATTCTATTTTACCTCCTTGAAGAATGGAAGAATCTTCACTTTGGGCTAGGGTGGCTTCGGTCACTTCATTTGGAGTTCTTTCTTGAAAACTTCCACTTGAATATTTCTTCAAAGGATCTACACAATAAGCCAAACAACTAACAAGAAAAGCATTAATCATGAAAGAATTATAAGAAGAATGTCCCTCACTTTAACCCTCTTGTGTTCTCTCTTCTTTATTTTCAATATTTTCTTTTCCTTCTTTTTTGGATCTCCCACTTAACTCTTTCATATGCCTATAGTCTTTACTCACTTGAAACAGAGTCAAAAGAGTAAAGACTATTTTTTTGCCATTTGCCTCAAAAATATATTTATTAGTCCTTCCATAATGGAGAGAATCCTTGTCATATTGCCATGGCCTCTCCGACAATAAATGACATGCTTGTATGGGCACCACATCACAAAGAATATCATCAACATACTTTTCAATTTTGAAACTCACCAAGACTTGTCTAATCACTTTAAGTTCACCACATTCATTAAGCCATTGGAGTTTATAAGGACGAGTATGTCTTTGAGTCTTCAAGTTCAATTTGTCAACCATAGAAGCACTAGCAACATTAGTACAACTACCACCATCAATAATCAAAGAATACACTTGATCTTTAATCTTACACCTTTCATAGAACAAGTTCTCTCTTTGGTTCATTTCTTCCATCATTTGTGCACTCAACACTCTCCTAACAACATAAAAAGGTAAATTAGGAGTGTCATATTCTACTTCATTATCACATTCGGCCTCCTCTTCTTCACATGATTCTCTACTTTTTTCCCTTTCATAAGCTTCTTCCATAAGGATTATGGTTCTTCTATTAGGACATTCACTCATTTTATGATCATATCCTTGACATTTGTAGCACCTATTAGAGTTAGGATTTTAGAAATAAGGTTTAGAATTACCACCTCCCTCCTTAGCCTCCACCTTTGGTTTGCCTTTGTCATTTTGCCTTTTGGAGTCAACTTTTGGCTTGTTTTCATTTGAAAGAGATTGCCAAGTTTCCTTGTTTTTGTTCCATGAAATATTGTAAATTTTAGATTTTCTCTCTTTGAGTTGCCTCTCTTCTTGGAGTTTATTTTCAACCTTGATATCCCCTTGGAGTGCCTCATGTATAGTAAAATATTTGTGCAAAGTCATTTGGCTAGAGATTTCATGCTTAAGCCCTGCCAAAAATCTAGAAATCATGAGTCTTCCATTATCATCAAGATTGGCTCTTACCCCAGTGGTCTCCAACTCTTCAAAGTAAGCCTCCACATTCTTATTTCCTTGCTTCATATTGTAAAATTTGGTAAGTAAATCATTCACATACTCTTCGGGCACAAATCTTGCTCTCATAACCACTCTAAGAAATCCCCAAGAGTCAATGACAATATCTCTATTGCTATTTCTTTCCCGTTTCTCTTTTTTCCACCAAGAAGAAGCATAACCAACAAGTTTAGAAATGGCATGCTTGAACCTTTTTGTATCGGATACATTGTTAAGCTCAAACATCATTTCCATTTGTATTTCCCATTCTAAAAATTCCTCGGGGTCACTACTTTCTTTGAAAGTAGGAAGTGAAGTATTGATGTTATTAAGACCCCGGTCTTCTTATTCTCCCCACCTTCTACCATGTTCTTCATTACCAACATTTCCATCACAACCATAATCATAAGCATTATTCAAGTTTCTACCTTGAAAATTCCCACCATGCCTTCCACCTCTCCCTCTAAAACCTCCTTGTCCATTCCTTCTAGGTTGGATTCTAATTGATTCATCATATTGTTCGTCATAGTCCAAATCATCATCAAAGTTATTTTGCGGTTGTTGTGGCCTAAGAGGTTGTTATTGATGCTCAACTCTTATTTGTCTACCTTGTGTAAGTGAAACTTGTCTTGGTACTTGATTGTTAGTAACTTGTGCTTGATTGATTAACCTTTTAATGTGTAGTGCGGTGGGAGTAGAACTATTTTGTGGTGTTTCACTAGTTCCTAATCCTTGGTTAGGATTAGGTGACAAGCCTTGCCATGGGTTAAGAAGGTTGTCATGAGACTTGACCATATGTTCCATGTTGTCAACTTTCCTAATCAAAGCTTGTAAAGTCTCCAAAATGGTCTCATTAGAGACTCCCTCCTTTGGAGTTGAAGTACCTCCAATATTCAAAGACATAATACCTACAAACAAAGAGAACAAGTTAAAAAAATAAAATGACCTCTCCAATTCACTCCCTTTGTGTATCCTTCAAATATTTCACTTATATTTTACCACTCGTGTATCACTCTAATGCACTTGGCTTTAGGCACACACTCTAAGAATCTCACCACTCAAGCCTTTTTTTCATTCTTGGATGAATATTCAAAGTTGATATCAAACTCAATCAAGGTACTTTCAAGTGGACCTTCCAACTTCGGGGCGAGAATGGAGTTTATGTGACTCAACAAAGAAGTTAAAAATACTAAAGGATAATGGAAACAAGAAATTAACGACGAAATTAAAGAAAAAAGCACAAATAAAATTAGCACGAAATTAAAGAAAGCACAAAAAAACTAGTTTATCATTAAGGATGAACTAATACTTAATTAAACTAGCTAGAATAAATAATAAAAGTAGTAAGAAATTAAAAAAAAGAAGCTAGAATGGCTATATTTTGAAACTGGGCAGAAATGGGTTACTGGACAAAGTGGCTATTTCTGCAAAATCTGAAAATTTGCAGCACTTCTTCCTCGTTGGATTTGGGACTGAAAATTAGTCCAAAAGTTGTTCAAATCTTCACAACTCAGTCCCAAATTCGATATACAAGCTCCACAAGATGTACCTGATATATTGGAACAACACCCACTCGAAATAAAACTTAATTTCGAAAATCCGCAATTTGAACTTAAGCTTCAAAGCTTTCTTCCATGGCTGCCAATGGAGTTTTCTTCTTCAAGTTTCCTCTCCAACTCAATGATATTCACGAAATAAACTCAGATTTAGCAGCAAACCAACGTAAATCAATCGAACCAAGCTCTTTTTTGTTTAATTGCAGATTCGTGAATTTCGACAAGCTTCGACTGAAGCTTCAATGACGGACAACTTGGTGTTTTAAGTTCCAGGCAACAAAATCAATAGATCTAGGTTGCAAATAGTGATATTCAGCAGATTTCAGGCAATGATTCAACACCCACTATTTAAATTTTTTTTTCTTTTCTTAATCGCTACTTCAAGAAAAGAAATCGAAACCTAACAGCTATGGAGTGCGCGTCCTTCGATCCCAACTTCACAAATCAGTACCCAAATGAATTTAGCACAATCAACCAAACCAAATCAGATTTGAACCATAGATTCCAATGAAGATCGAAACAGTGAGACCCAACAAGAACAACAAGCTATTTTAGGATTTTTTGACTTATTCAGGTTTTTAATAAATTTTTTGATATGAAATTTAGTGCAAATAATCAAGGAATTTGTAGAAACAAATCCCTTAACCTTCGCTCTAATATCAAAATGATACGAACATGAAAGCAAAATAACAAGAACACAAATACAATTATAGAAAGATAGAGATTTAGTAAAGAACCAACTAAGAAAATTGAAAGAACATTTGAAATCAATAAATACCCAATCAATTTAAGACTTAATTGACCCAAAACTATAGGAACAACCCTCAAGGGGAAGCAATCTATTTGCAAGGTCACCTTAACAATTAATCAACCAACATAGGAATTCATCCTAAACACTCTCAATGAGTTTTCATTCACAATATTAAAATAAGCTAGCTATAAAATGTAATGTAGGGAGCTAAATATTATAAGTATAGCCACCAAAATGTAATATAATCTTTAATTATTGAAATTACACATATAGCCGCTCTGTTATGAAAGTAGCCTCCAATTAGAATCCAAATTGCTCAACGGCTATATAGATTGTATCAACTTTATAATTAATTTAATGAATTATTTCTTATTCCAATTAATTAGGTTACTATGATAATAATTCGAAATTAATGTTACAATTTAGAAAACAAAGCATCTTATAAATAATTAATTACAACAATTAGTAGTATATTTGATAACTATGATTTTACTATATTTTATTGAAAATAATTTAGTTTAGTTGATAAAAGTCCAAGTTCTTGATCAATCTCTACTTTTCCTTTTCTTTCTGATTCTGAATTTGTTACTGATTGAGAGCTTGAGCTCTTAGCTTCCTAAAGGTTAATTCAAACACTCATTTGGTTTGCTACCCTAAAGGAGGTCAGTAAAACTTCAATCTTGTTCTTTTTTATTAGTTGAAGTTACTGAACATGAACTGCTTTACTACTTTTTGCTGAATGATGTTATTAACGAAGTGTCCATGTTTCTACTGTTTTATGTATTTACCAATGACTGTTAAGTATATTCTGTGATCATGAACTTCTTTAAGCTATTTGAAATCAGAATTATACGTTGGTATTGATATGCATCTGATGATTTATGTTTACTGTTAACTTTGAAATGACTAAAGCGATTCTTAATGTTCCTAATATCTAGTTTCAAACCACTTTAATGTTCTATTAGCACTATTATGATCATAATGTGTTATAACCCAAAAAAATTTATATACTTATTAATTGTGAGACTAGAGAAGTAATTTTATTTATAGCTATTGGGTCAAATATTAAGTTAGTGCGAGAAAATTTATAATAATACATCAGATAATGTACAAAATAAGCGGCCAGTGGCTAATTTCGTAACTCCACCTAAGATTATTAAACGAAAAGAAGAAGAAAAGAAGAAGTCGGGCCAAGCCCATTTTACGTGACTATCAGGTTTGACCTAGGGAGTAAATAAGAAAAAGAATTAACTTCTTGGTTTCAAGATAGGAAAAGTTACATGGAGGGTGAGCAGACGTTGGCACTACACTAGAAAAATATCAGTTGATTTAGTTTGAACAGTTGGCACTGCACGGGAACTTTGGTAGAGAAATCAAAGCAATCAGGTATGTTAATATCATTATCCTTCCATTTATATGTGCATTTAAGTTGGAGCAAGTGGTCTTTAATAATTATACAATGGTCTTTAAGTCAGGCCTAGTGTGTCGCTTTGAGGTACACCTGTGTTATTTGAACCAGTGTTATTTGTTAAAAAGAAAGATGGCACGATGAGAATGTGTATTGATTACAGGCAGCTGAATAAGGTGACGATCAAGAATAAATATTTGTTGCCACGTATTGATGATCTATTCGACCAACTACAAGGGTGCAACTCACTTTTCAAATATTGACTTGAGATCAGGTTACCATCAGCTGAGAATTAAGACTGAGGATATACCCAAGACAGTGCTTCGAACCAGGTACGGACATTTTAAATTTTTGGTGATGTCCTTCGGGCTTGCTAATTCCCCCACAACATTTATAGACCTCATGAATAGGGTATTCAAGCCATTCTTAGATCATTTTGTGATTGCATTTATTGATGACATTTTGGTCTACTCTTGAAGTGAGGCAGAACATGAACAACACCTGAGAGTTGTGCTACAAACACTTAGAGAGCTAAAACTTTATGCCAAGTTCTCAAAGTGTGAATTTTGGTTGGATACAGTTTCCGTTTTTAGACATGTGGTGTCACGAGATGGGATTCAAGTTGATCCAAAGAAAGTAGAGGAAATTCGAGATTGGCCTCGGCCCACTACTCCTACAGAGATACGTAGCTTCTTGGGCCTAGCCGGATATTATAGAAGGTTTGTTAAGGGCTTCTCAAAGATAGCCACTCCATTGACACGATTGTGTCAGAAAGGTGTTGCATTTCAGTGGTCAAATGAGTGTGAAGAAAGTTTTCAGAAATTGAAGACCGCATTGACTACAACTCTGATTTTGACATTACCTATTGGTGCAGGGGTTTTTACTATTTATTGTGATGTGTCTCGAGTCAGTTTGAATTATGTGCTGATGCAGAATGGCAAGGTAGTAGCTTATGCTTCTCGACAGCTAAAGAACCATGAAAAGAATTATCCAACTCATGACTTCGAATTGGCTGCGATCGTATTTGCAGTTAAGATCTAGCGTCACTATCTTTATGGTGAGCCGTATGAAATATATGCCGATCAAAAGAGTCTGTAATATATATTCAAGCAAAGAGATCTGAATCTGAGGTAGAGACGGTGGTTATAATTACTTAAAGATTATGATCTTACTATTTTATATCATCACGAGAAGGCAAATGTGGTAGCAGACGCCTTGAGCATAAAGTTTATGGGTAGCTTGGCCCAATTTACTACTGAAGAACGACCTATGGTTATGGATATTCAGGGCTTGGCCAATCACGGAGTGCGTATTGACTATGCATTATCGGGCAGGTTACTTGCAGGTTTGGTAGCACAATCGTCCTTGGTTGGACTGGTCAAGGCTCGTCAATTTGAAGATCCCCGTCTAGTTAGACTCCGAGATCGAGAGCAGAATGGTGGTGTAAAGTCATTTGCTATTGATCATGAAGGCGTGTTACGACGGCATGGTACATTGTGTATCCCCATTATGGGTAATGTAAAGTAGTTGATTCTTGAAGAGGCTCATAGCTCATGTTACTCTATCCATCCAAGTGCCACTAAAATGTATCAAAACTTGCGTGAATTGTACTGGAGGAAAGGTATGAATTGCGTGAATTGTACTGGAGGAAAGGTATGAATTGCGTGAATTGTACTGGGACGATCAGTTGCCATTAGCAGAATTTGCTTATAATAACAGTTATCAATCGAGTATACGGATGGCGCCGTTTGAAGCTCTATATGGTCATAAATGTTGTTCACCAGTTGGATGGTTTGAACTTGGTGAAGCGCAACTATTGGGTCCGGATTTGGTTCAACAAGCTTTGGAGAAAGTTACATTGATACGAGAACGACTTCGGACAACTCAAAGTAGACAAAAATCCTATGCAGATAAGAGAGTTCATGATTTGAAGTTCATGAAAGGAGAAAACGTCTTTTTGAAGGTGTCCCATATGAAAGGAGTCATGAGATTCGTGCGCAAAGGCAAGTTAAGTCTGTGGTATATTGGTCCGTATGAGATTTTAGATCAAATCGGATCGGTGGCGTATAAACTTGCCTTGCCTCCGAGGTTGTCCGCGGTTCATCTCGTATTTCATGTGTCTATGCTTAGATGATATGTTCGTGATGATAGTCATAAGATTCAGCCGGAGGATGTGGAGCTTGATGAGAACTTAACTTATTAAGAAGGTCCGATAGCTATTCTTGATAGGCAAGTGCGGCAATTGAGGTCGAAAAAGGTTACTTCAGTGAAAGTATTATGGTGTAACCATCCAACAGAGGAAGCTACGTGGGAGTCTGAAGGAGATATGCGAAGCAAGTACCCTCAGTTGTTTGAGATGTGAGGTACACTTTTGAAC
>AWOL01S0079813.1:0-13901 GCA_000715115.1 Nicotiana otophora | reverse complement strand
TTTTTTAAGGGGGGGGGGGGGGATTGTAATAATCCGAAAATTTTTACATACTTATTAATTGTGAGAATAAAAAAGTAATTTTATTTATAGCTATTTTGTCAAATATTTAGTTAGTGCGAGAAAATTTATAATAATACATCATATAGTGTAAAATATAAGTAGCCAGTGGCTAATTTCGTAACTCCACCTAAGATTATTAAACGAAAAGAAGAAGAACAGAAGAAGTTGGGCCAAGCCCATTTTACGTAACTATCAGGTTTGACCTAGGGAGTAAATAATAAAAAGAACTAACTTCTTGGTTTCAAGATAGGAAAAGTTACATGGAGGGGGGAATTGTAATAATCCGAAATTTTTTACATACTTATTAATTGTGAGAATAGAAAAGTAATTTTATTTATAGCTATTTGGTCAAATATTAAATTAGTGCGAGAAACTTTATAATAATACATCATATAGTGTAAAATATAAGTAGCCAGTGGTCAAATATGTTAATATCATTATCCTTCCGTTTGTATGTGCATTTAAGTTGATCAAGTGGTCTTTAATAATTATACAATGATTAGAGGGTAGGGGTTGCACTGAACGGGAATTGGAAATTTTAAAAGTGCTTAGTCTCAACTTTCGGTTGTTCAACGAAAAGCCACTGTCAATTTAAATTGGAAACTCGCTTTACGTGATTTGTATATGCAATTGGGACGGCGGTTATTATTCATGTATTACAATTATTAGGTAATGATTGGGGGGCAAAATAACTTACTAATAATTATAATAACTAATTAGTTAGTGATTTGACAAAAATTATATGAAATTCCAAGGTTGGAGTAGTCTGTTTTGGAAGAAAGTTTCTGCTACTACAATTTTATCTTTTTAATTTTAGACATAATGGCCTCCTAATGGTTGGGTAATAAGGAGGAAGGTATATGATTGTGTAATAATGATGGCATGTGAAGTTGTATAATAAAATAGTGGTGGATTTCCAGCATAAGTAAAATTTCAAAACTGAAGAGTTATTTCAGAAGCCATTGTTCTGAGTTTTGCACTGCTAAATTTTTATTAACTGGACGGGGAGTTGACCTTGGTTTTGACTTGTCTTAAAGTTGTGAAAAATATTTACTTAGACTAATTAGGATGTGTTATTCAATATTTTGGAGGCCGTTTGGTTGGTGTACTAAGCGTTGCAAGATTGGGGAACTTTCCGTTAGCGAGGTAAGTAAGACTTTCAGATTTGATACTTTTTTTTTAAAACCCATTTTGAAAGTGTATTTTCTCTGCCTGGTCCATGTGTTGGGACAAGCGTGCGCTTGGCAGAATCGGTGGTCTTAGACTAGACGCAAATATATTATTTTATGAGAAATACAAAAAAATCAAATATATTTTATAAGTTGTTAGATACGGCTGTGAGCCATGGTGTTGAGTTTGATATGGTTGTGCTCCATGATCTTGAGTTTGATACGGCTGTGAGCCATGGTGTTGAGTTTGATATGGTTGTGCTCCATGATCTTGAGTTTGATACGGCTGTGAGCCATGGTGTTGAGTTTGATACGGCTGTGCACCATGATGTTGAGTTTGATAGTTTGATACGGCTGTGAGCCATGGTGTTGGGTTTGATACGGCTATGCGCCATGATGTTGGGGCATTATGTATGCCTTTGTACATCACCCGAGCATTATGTATGTTTCTTGATATATTTGGGGCATTGTGTATGCTTCAGTGAGCATTGTGTATGCTATGTTACATATTTGAGGCATTGTGGTGCCGTTATGGACTCGTAGATGTGTTGGTAAATTTCTTTCACTGTAATTATGACAAGTCCTAGTGGGTACTCTTGTTGGTTAATTCTTATTAACTCTATTGATACACATATATTCAGTTATTGTATAATTATCATATTTACTATATCATTCGTGTTGTGGTGTGTTTGTATTTTATAACACTTGTTCCAGAGGTATTTAAAGTGGCGGGTCAAGGATCTTACAAGGTTATATTTACGTATAACTCACTCCTTACCTGCGTCTCTATGCAGATAACGTTGCGGGAGATAGAGCTAGTGGCTGACGAGTTTGTTCGAGTGGATCCTATTGCTGAGGTGAGCTACCGCATTGTTCGTGGAGGCTTTCGTTTCAGACTTACTTAGTTCGTGTTACTTATTTCCTTTTTCTTTGGGGTTTGCATACCCGTCAATATAACTCATATTACTTTGTTAGATGCTCCATGGTCTTAGTGTGAGATTTGGGCTAGAGTTTTATTATTTGAGTGATTGTTAATTTTGTTTTTTATCAATTGACTAAAGTATTGGGCGATAATCATTTCATCTTTAATTATTAATAATACTTTTAGGCCTGCACTCTTTCTCTCAGTGTTTGTATAAATAATTAAACGTTAGAGAAATGGGTTCGTCTGGCAGGTGGTATTAGCTGGGTGCCAGTCACGTCTAGGGGGTAGTTTGGGACGTGACATTATGTTTATCTTCTTTGAATTTTATTCTACACTTCATGATGGTTCACTCAATAACATAGGGTTAAATAAAGCATGAACCTATTTAGTGTCAAAAACCAGATTGTTACCTTAGCTTAGATACACTAGATCATGATCTTTGAACCTGTTCTTATCTCTTTTCCCTACCTCTGTGATTCTACAAACTAGCTGATTAAACTCATGACTATTTATGCAAGAATGTCCTAAGCTAGTTGGATCGTTGTACCACTTTTGTGTATATTCTGAGACTGTTTTACACTTAGTTTAAGCCATGAATCATGGATAATATATGTTTGAGTTAGAATGACACATCTGTTTAGCTAAAAGACTGCTGCTAAATTCTATTATATCTGAAACCCCACCCTAGACATGCTTAACAAATTTTTCCGATGAGATGATACCATTACCCTTCTCCTGAAGCTCATATGGTGATACTGTTAGTAATATTTTCTCAATATGACCCCGCTAACTGCACTTTGTGTGTGTTCTTGTGATCATGCACTTATTTCTATTCTTCAATGCATCTGTTTATCCTATATGATCCCATACATGCCCATAAAATTTTAAAACTTCACTAAGCTCTCTTAAATGGATTAAACCTGCCCTGTGAACTATAAGAGAATCTTTTGTTTCTACTGCTTGGATATAACAATATGCTTTGTTCTCAATGAGATTAGTGTGAAGTTAAAACTCTTAAAAGAAGTGATTGTGTCACTGATTTTAAAGTTAAGCATGACTGATGGCTTGAGATTCTGTTAAGTATTCTTAGGAGTTCTATTTGAATTTGTGAATCTGTAACCCTGCTAATATTTTTAGAAACTCTGATTGTAGTTTGACATCTCTAATAATACCTATAGAAGTCCTAACTGTGGATTGTTGTTCTGAATCTCTGTCAATACTCTTTGGGTGTACTAATTAAAGTCATTAACATGTGCCTCTTAATTGAGGTTACCGAGCTATATCTCTAGTTGAAGTTGTCAATCTATATCTACATTAGCGCTCTTAGGAAGTACCAGTTATAGTGTTTAACCTGTAATGTTGTTAATACTCTTTATAAACTCTAACTGTAGTTGTTAACCTGCCCTCTCCTAATACTCCTCAGAAGTTTAGTTGAAACTGTTAGTCCATATCTTTGTTAACACTTTTAGAAGTCTCAATTAGGGATGTTAATCTCTGTGTGTGCTAGGGGTAAGACATGAGTTAAAATCAATCTTTGGTTTGTATAAATGAAGGTTGTTAAGGAAAAATATATCTATGTTCATAGACTGTTGCAAACATGGAATATGTACTCTTTATATCCTTAATATACAAGATCTTAAGTGTTTGGTTCTTTAACATTAGTATGATAATATCTCTGCCTCTACGTATGCGTAAAACTGATTTCTTTTAAACCTGCTTAACATGTTACTCATAGTGAACCATGCACTTAGTTTTGAAATATGCTTATAACAATACAAATAGGTTGTCTCGTAGTATTATGCATATGTACTTTTATGGCATGGTATCACTGTGGTGTTGGGATTTACATTGAAAGGGCCTTATTGGCACTTAAACTTGTGGGAAAGAGTGAGTGTGAGTGGTTAGGGATATTTAGGAGTAGAGTTTAGCTCTTGGTTAGGCTACTCTCCCTGACACAAGCACGGCCCTGGCCTTGAGACCCTTGGAAACTTTGAAGTGTCAAGGATCCAAAGGGAGCCTTGGCCATGAATGGAACTCTACCCTTAGCCTCTAATCTATTGACATTCATTACTCCTTTTATGTTTAGTGTTTAATCACAACAAAAGATTTTCAATATCAATCACTTTATTACATGTGACCCCACATTTGCATAACTTTCATAATTCAAATTACTATTTGTTGTTATAATTTATTCAAGTGATTTACTTACATATTTCATGTGTGATTGTATGTATGGAGTATAACATCTAATGACGTTCTCTTATTTTTTTTGAACATGTATAATTATTGGTCCTGCTGAGCTATCAAAAGAACTCAGGCCCAAATCTTGTACCTGCGCATTTGGAAGTTTGAAGCCCACTGCTATCTGTTCCTGATGTTTGCTGGGCCTACCTCTTTCAGACCCAAACCAGAGTCTTTCCTTATCCTTTACTGCTTTATTACATTCTGCTATTCTTATTTCTCACATGTTTATGACACTACACTTATCATATCTGAATAAATATTTTATTTTACCCTTTGAATCATGTAAACAATTTAGGCAATCCCTAAAAGACACAGGATTAAAAGAAGCGTTAAGCTTAATAGCAATTAGTTTTAATTCGCTAATTATATACTGATCATGCTATTAATCTTTTGTGTTTTACTAACCTTTCATGAAGATTTTTTGAAGCCAAAATAGATTAGCAAAAGACGGCAGTCCCTCTTTCAAAAAGAAAAAATCAGAAATGAATCGCATGATTGGCCTTCTAAAATAAAATCGATTCTTTCGAAAAACCAAGGTGTTGCCGCCCAACAAAGATTTTCAAACGATTTCCTCAAATCTAAGATTTAAGACTTCAGAAGCCAAGGTATATCTTAGGCTCGCTTTCTTGTAACATATTTATCTTACTAGAGTTAAATGAACATCTGTTCTTTAAACACAAAACGTTTTATGACTTAGCCTTTTCTCACATGCTTTTATAAATACAAATATCATGCATATATTTTAAACTCTTTCAATTATATACACAACTATTATCTTCAAAGACTCTTTCATAAACTCAAATCCCTTTTAATCATGCATCCCCTTCACAAATATCATGTTCTCAGTTAGATATATATAGCAAGTCATGCCTCTTTAAACACTAGCTAAGCATAATAGAAACAAATTAACCATAAATCTACTCTAAGCCCTATGGAGCTACCTCAGGTAGATTTTTAAGGAGTGCCTAACACTTTCCCTTTAAAAGAACAAGAACCCTTACCCATAATCTCACCAGTTAGAAGACCAATAAAGAACATGACTTTAGTAATTAAATAGGTACCCTAGTATACTTTTAAATATTAGATGGCGACTTTCTTTCATCAATAACAGAGAAACCAAAACTTGAATCTTATTTTAACTAGCGAAATATAGGGTGCAACAATCACCGCCATGCCATGACCGTTCCTCATTGTTTGGCATATTAAGGCCATAAAACTTGAATTTCGTCAAATTACTAGATTTTCGTATGCTATAGCCCACACCTTCCGCATGAGCCCAGGCCTTCGAACCTGCATCGCATAAAAATTTTCGGGCCATCACAAACGACCTAAGGAACAATAGTCACTGCCCCGCCATAATCATCCCTCAATTTTTGGCATTTTAGGGTCATAAAATTGGAATTTTGCCCGATTTTCAGATTTTCATGTGCTATATCCCACGCCTTCCGCATGGGCCATGGACCTAGGACCCGAATCGCTTAAAATTTTTTCGAGACATCAAAATGACCAAAGAAATAATAATCACCGCCCTGCCATTATCGTTACTCATTTGTGGGTATTTTAGGGCCATAAAATTTGAATTTCGCTCGATTCCTAGATTTTCGTATACCCGGATCGCCAAAAAGTTTTTAAGGCCATCAAATATGACTTAAGGAACAATAGTAACTGCCCCCTGCTATGACCGTTTCTCATATTTGCGTTTTAGGACCATAAAATTAGAATTCCGCCATATTCTCACATTTTCGTGTCCTATAGCCCACGCCTTCCACATGGCTCCCGGACCCGGATTGTCTAAAAGTTTTTCGAGCCATCAAAAACAACCAAAGGAATAATAGTCACCACCCCGCTATGATCGTTCCTTATTTTTTGGTGTTTAGGGCCATAAAATTAGAATTCCGCCTAATTCCCTGATTTTCATATGCTATAGCCCACACCTTCCGCTTGGGCCCAGTCCCCCAGACCTGGATCGCCTAAAAATATTTTGAGCCATCGAAAACGACCTAAAATATAATAGTCACTGGCCCGTCATGACTGTTTCTCATTTATTGGCGTTTTAGGGCTATAAAACAAGAATGCTGCCTGATTCCCTGATTTTCATGTGATATAGCTCACGCCTTCCGTATAGGCCCGGGCTCCTAGACCTAGATCACCTAAAACGTTTTTGGGCCATTAAAAATGGCTTATGGAATAATAGTCGCCGCACCTTCCTGACCGTTCCTCATTTTTTGGCATTTTAGGGCCTTAAAACTTGAACTTCGCCCGATTTCCAGATTTTTGTGTGCTATAGCCCACGCCTTTAGCATGGGCCCGAGCCCTCAGATCCGGATCGCCTAAAAAGGAATTTGGGGCATCAAAAACGACCTAAGGAACAATAGTCACTACCCTACCATAATAGTTCCTCATTTTTTGGTGTTTTCGGACAATAAAACTGGAATGTTGCCCCGATTCCCTGATATTCGAGTGATATAGCCTACACCTTTTGCATGAGCCCGGGTCCCCGGACCCATATCACATAAAAATAATTCGAGCCATCAAAACGATCTAAGAAACAATAAACACCGCCTCGTCATGACCATTCCTCATTTTCTGGTGTTGTATGGCCATAAAACTTGAAGTGTTTTAGGGCAATAAAATAGGAATGCCCCCCGATTCCCTGATTTTCGTGTGCTATAGCCCACATCTTCCGCATGGTCCCGGGCTCCTAGACCTAGATTGCCTAAAAAAATTCTGGACCATCAAAAACGACCTAAGGAACAATTGTCACCGCCCATCCATGACTGTTCCTCATTTGTTTTGCATTTTAGGGGCTTATAACTTGAATTTCCCCCGATTCTCATTTCTTTCGTGTATTATAGCCCACGCCTTCAACATGGGCCCGAGCCCCCAGACCCAGAGTAAAAGTTTTTTGGGTAATCAAAAATGGCTTAAAGGAACAATAGTCATTGACCTGCCATGACCGTTCCTCATTTTTGTCTCTTTAGGATAATTAAACTGGAATTCCGCATGATTCCCTGATTTTCGTGTGATATAGCCTACGCCTTTCGCTTGGGCCTGGTCTCCCAGACCCAGATCGTCTAAAAATATTTTGAGCCATAAATAATGACCTAAGAAACAATAGACACCGCCCTGCTATGACTATTCCTTATTGTTTGACGTTTTAGGCAATAAAACTTGAATTTTGCCACATTTTTGTGTGCTATAGCCCACGCCTTCCGCATTGACTTAGTTACCCGGACACGAATCGCCTAAAATATTTTTGAGCCATCAAAAACGACCTAAGGAGCAATAGTCACTGCCCCGCCATGATCGTTTCTCGTTTTTTGGCACTTTAGGGCCACAAAACTTGAATTCCGCTCAATTCCCTCATTTTTGTGTGCTATAACCCTCTTCCGGATGGACCCGGGCCTCCGAACCCTGGATCGCCTAAATTTTTCTAAGCCATCAAAAATGACGTAAGGAACAATACTCATCGTCTGCCATGACCTTTCCTCGTTTTTTGGATTTTTAGGACCATAAAACTAGAATTTTGCCCGATTCCCTAATTGTTATGTGTTATAACCCACTCCTTCCGCTTGGGCCCGGGTCCCCGGACTCGAATCACCTAAAATATTTCCGGGTCATAAAAAAGACCTAAAATACAATAGTCACGCCTTCCGCATGGGCTCGGGCTCCTAGACCTTGATCACTTTAAAATTTTTCGTGCCATCAAAAATGACCTAAGGAATAATAGTCACCGCCCCTCCATGACCGTTCCTTATTTTTTGTATTTTAGGGCCATAAGACTTGAATTTCGCCCGATTCTCAAACTTTATTGTGTTATAGCCCATGCCTTCAATATGGGCCCGAGCACCCAGACCCGAATAGCCTAAAACTTTTCGTGCCATCAATAATGACCTAAGGAACAATAGTCATTGCCCCTCTATGACCGTTTCTCATTTTTTGGCGTTTTAGGACCATAAAATTGGAATTCCGTCTGATTGCCTTATTTTCACGTCCTATAGCCCACGCTTTCCACATGGGCCCGGGCCCCTGCACCTGGATCGATTAAAATTTTTTGAGGCCATCAAAAATGACCTAAGGAATAATAGTCACTGCCCCGCTATGAGCATTTCTCTTTTTTGGTGTTTTAGGGCCATAAAATAGGAATGCCGCCCGACTCCCTAATTATCGTGTGTTATAGCCCATGCCTTCCGCATTGTCCCGTTTCCCGGATCCGGATCGCCTAAACAATATTCGGGCCATAAAAATGACCTAAGGAACAATAGTCTTCGTCCGTCCATGACCGTTTCTCATTGTTTGGCATTTTAGAGCCATAAAATCTAAATTCCACCCGATTCTCAGACTTTCGTGTGATATAGCTCACGCCTTCCGTATGGGGTCGGACACCCGAACCCCGATCACCTAATAATTTTTCGAGCCGTAAAAAATGACCTAAGAAACAATAGTCACCCCTCCGCCATGATCGTTCCACGTTTTTGGCGTTTCATGGCCATAAAATTGAAATTCTGCTAGATTCCCTGAATTTCCTATGGTATAGACTACGCATTCCGCTTGGGCCTTGGCCTATGGACCTGGATCGCCTAAAAAATTTTGGGACCATCAAAAACGACCTAAGGAATAATAGTTACTACCCCCATGACCGTTTCTCATTTTTTGGCATTTTAGGGCCATAAAACAAGAATGTCGCCCGACTCCCTAATTTTCATATGCTATAGCCCATGCCTTCCACATGGGTCCGGTCTCTAAATCTGGATCGCCTAAAAAACTTTCGGGCCCAAAAACTAACCCAAGGAACAATAGTCATCATCCCATCATGACCGTTCCTTATATCTTGGCATTTTAGAGTGATAAAACTGGAATTCCATCCAATTCGCAGACTTTCGTGTGATATAGCTCACGCTTTCCGCATAGGCCCGGATTCCCAGACCCGGATCATATAAAATATTTTTGGGCTATCAAAAACGATCAAGGAAGCAATAGTCACCGTCCCGCCATGACTGTTCCTCATTTTTTGGCGTTTTAGGGCTATAAAATTAGAATTCCACCTAATTCCTTGATTTTCATGTGTTATAGCCCACAGTTTCCGCATGAGCCTGGGCCCCCGGACACGAATAGCCTAAAATTTGTTTCGGACCATAAAACATGACCTAAGAGACAATATTCGATGCCTCGCCATGACTGTTGCTCGTAGTTTGGTGTTTTAGGATCATAAAATTAGATTTTCACTCGATTCCTTAATTATCATGTGTTATAGCCCACGCCTTCCGCATGGGACCAGGCCCCTGCACCCAGAATGCCTAAAAAATTTTCGGGCCATCAAAAACAACCAAAGAAACAATAATCATCGCCCTCCATGACCGTTTCTTATTTTTTAGCGTTTTAGGGACATAACATTTGAATTTCACGTGATTCCTAACTTTCAATAGCCCATGCCTTCCGCACGGGCCTGGGCAACCAGACCCAGATCGCCAAAATATTTTCGGGACATAAGAAATGACCTAAGGAATAATAGTCATTGCCCCTTCCATGAACGTTCCTTATTTTCTAACATTTTAGGACCATAAATTGGAATTCCGCCCGATTCTCATATTTTCTTGTGCTAGAGCCCACGTCTTCTGCATGGTCCTAGGACACGGATTGCCTAAATATTGTTCGGGCCATAAAAAATGACCTAAGGAACAATAGTCACTACCCTTCCATGAACGTTCCTCGTTATTTGAAGTTTTAGGGCCATAAAACTGGAATTCTGACTCATTTTCTCATTTTCATGTGCTATATAGCACACGCCTTCCGCATGGGCTCGGGCCCCCGCACCCGAATCTCGTACAAAATTTTTGGTCCATAAAATATGACAAACGGAATAATAGTCACCACCTCTCCATGATCGATCCTCATTTTTTGGCGTGTTATGGCCATAAATCTGGAATTCTGCCCTTTCGTGTGCTAAAGCCCACTACTTTCGCATGGACCTAAGCCCCTAGACCCGGATCACCCAAAACCTTTTCGGGCCATCAAAATGAGCTAAGGAACAATATTCACTGCCCCGCCATGACCCTTCCACATTTTTTGGCGTTTCAGGGCCATAAAACCAAAATTCCATCCGATTACCTGATTGTCATGTGTTATAACCCATGCCTTCCGCATGGGCTCGGGCCCCCAGACCCGGATCGTACAAAAACTTTTCGGGCTATCCAAAACGATCAAAGAAAAATAGTCACCGCACCACCATGATTGTTCCTTAGTTTTTGGCGTTTTAAAGCTATTAAACGGGAATTTTGCCCCGATTTTTAGATTTTTGTGCGCTATAGCCCACGCCTTTCGCATGGGCCCAAGCCTCTGGAACTGGATTACCTAAAAATAATTCGGGGCATCAAAAATGATGAAAGGAACAATAGTCACCACCGTGTTGTGACCGTTCCTCATTTTTTGGCATTTTAGAGCCATAAAATTTGAATTCGGCCCTGTTCCTTAATTTTCGTGTGCTATAGCTTACACCTTCTGTATGGGCCCTGACCCCCGGATCCGGATCAGTTAAAATTTTTTGGGCCATCAAAAATGACCTAAGGAATAATGGTCACCGCCCCTCCATGACCATTTCTCATATTTTAGCTTTGTAGGGCCTTGAAACTGGAGTTCCACCCAATTTCTTGATTTTCGTGTTCTATACCCCATGCCTTTTGAATGGGCCCGGGACCCCAGACCCGAATCGCTTACAATTGTTTTGGAACATTAAAAACGACCAAAGGAACAATAGTCACCGCCCAACCATGACCGTTCCTCGTTGTTTGGCGTTTTAAGGTTATAAAACTTGTTCTAGGTGGTTTGTACAAAGAGGTAGTTGATACTGCTCTCTGTTATGATTCTTATCAAGAGAGGGACGGGATAGAGTGAGAAAGAAAAAGGGCTTGTAGCACCGGCATGTTTAGTGGATCTCCATCAGGGGGCAAAAGTGGTTTTAATCGTGGGTAGTCCAGATAGAGAGGGACAGCAACAGATACACAACAAGGGTAATAGCTCATATCAGTCAGGTCAACATCCAAGGTGTTCAAATTATGATAGAAATCACAGTGGTCGTTGTTTTGGAATAGATGAGACTTGTTTTACTTGTGGTCAGAAAGGGCNCATCCAAGGTGTTCAAATTATGATAGAAATCACAGTGGTCGTTGTTTTGGAATAGATGAGACTTATTTTACTTGTGGTCAGAAAGGTATATTGCTAAGTATTGTACTAGAGGAAATTCTACTACAAGCCATGCTACTCCACATCCGCAAAGAATTGTTACAGGTACACAGGCTCAGACGCAACCAGCTAGAGCCGCTCCGCAGGGTGCTCATGGATAGAGTCGATAGGGTGCATAGACTGCTCAGGGAGCAGGTGGACCAATGAGATTCTTTGCTATGGACAGACAGGATGTCGAGGCATCTAATGAAGTAGTCACATGTATTATCACTATCGGTTCTTATAGGGCTTACGCTCTTATTGATCCTGGTTCTACGTATTTATATGTATCTCCATCTTTTTCCATATACTAAGAACAAAGAGTTGATTCTCTTAATGTGCCATATATTGTGGTAACCCTAGTGTGGGAGACTATATCTGTGGATAGAGTCTATAGAGACTGTATGATATTTATTCAGGGTAGGGACATCGTAACTGATCTACTAGTGTTTCCTATGTCCGACTTTGATGTGATTATAGGTATGGATTGTTTCTCGTCGTGTTATGCTTCAATTGATTGTCATTCCAAGCTTATACGTTTTGATTTTCCTGGAGAATCATGTTTAGTGTGGAAAGGCATAACTCTGACTCAGGGAAAGATAATATCCTATGTTAAAGCACGTCGAATGATTAATAATGGATGTTTGGGTTTTATTGCTACCGTTCATGATACGCACTTGGAGGATGTTCCACTGGTTCGAGAATTTGCTGATGTGTTTCCAGAAGATTTACACGGGCTGCCTCCGATAAGAGAAATTGAGTTCAGTATTGATTTGGAGCCAGAAACTCAACCTATCTCTATTCCTCTATACTGTATGGCTCCAGCGTAGTTGAGAGAATTAAAGGTTCAACTTCAAGTTCTACTTGATAAGGCATTGATCAGGCCTAGCGTGTCGCCTTGGGGTGCAACTGTGTTATTTGTTAAAAAGAAAGATGGCACGATGAGAATGTGTATTGATTACAGGCAGCTGAATAAGGTGACGATCAAGAATAAATATATGTTGCCACGTATTGATGATCTATTCGACCAGCTACAAGGGTGCAACTCACTTTTCAAATATTGACTTGAGATTAGGTTACCATCAGCTGAGAATTAAGACCGAGGATATATCCAAGACAGTGTTTCGGACCAGGTACGGGCATTTTGAATTTTTGGTGATCTCTTTCGGGATTACTAATGCCCCCGCAGCATTAATGGACCTCATAAATAGGGTATTCAAGCCATTCTTAGATCATTTTATGATTATATTTATTGATAACATTTTGCTCTACTCTTGAAGTGAGGCAGAACATGAACAACACCTGAGAGTTGTGCTACAGACACTTAGAGAGCAAAAGCTTTATGCCAAGTTCTCAAAGTGTGAATTTTGGTTGGATACAGTTTCCTTTTTTGGACATGTGGTGTCACGAGATGGGATTCAAGTTGATCCAAAAAAGGTAGAGGACATTCGAGATTGGCCTCGTCCCACTACTCTTACAGAGATACGTAGCTTCTTGGGCCTAGCCGGATATTATAAAAGGTTTGTTGAGGGCTTCTCAAAGATAGCCAATACTTTGACACGATTGACTCAGAAAGGTGTTGCATTTTTAGTGGTCAAATGAGTGTGAAGAAAGTTTTTAAAAATTGAAGATTGCGTTGACTACAACTCTAATTTTGATATTACCTACAGGTGCAGGGGTTTTTACTATTTATTGTGATGTGTCTCGAGTCGGTTTGGATTATGTGTTGATGCAGAATCGCAAGGTAGTAGCTTATTCTTCTCGACAGCTAAAGAACCATGAAAAGAATTATCCAACTCATGACATCGAATTGGCTGCGATCGTATTTGCACTTAAGATCTGGCGTCACTATTTTTATGGTGAGCCGTATGAAATCTATAATGATCACAAGAGTCTTCAATATATATTCAAGCAAAGAGATCTGAATCTGAGATAGAGACGGTGGTTATAATTACTTAAAGATTATGATCTTACTATTTTATATCATCACGGGAAGGCAAATGTGGTAGCAGACGCCTTGAGCAGAAAGTTTATGGGTAGCTTGGCCCAATTTACTACTGAAGAACGACCTATGGTTATGGATATTCAGGGCTTGGCCAATCACGGAGTGCGTATTGACTATGCATTATCGGGCAGGTTACTTGCAGGTTTGGTAGCACAATCGTCCTTGGTTGGACTGGTCAAGGCTCGTCAATTTGAAGATCCCCGTCTAGTTAGACTCCGAGATCGAGAGCAGAATGGTGGTGTAAAGTCATTTGCTATTGATCATGAAGGCGTGTTACGAC
>AWOL01S0079811.1:4505-21430 GCA_000715115.1 Nicotiana otophora | reverse complement strand
AAAGTTTAGAGTTTTTGATTTCATTTTGCAAAGCGCATGGAATCTGTAACGATCCGGCCGGTCGTTTTGAGTGTATTAGCCCCGATCTCCTATTTACTGCTTTCCCCGTATGTGTTTCTACTTATGTGACTTGCCGGGAGGTCTTGTTTTTTGTTTCAGAGTAATTTGGGACACTTAGTCCCTAAAAAGAAAGCTTAAGTCTTAGGATTTTGACCGTAGTTGAATTTGTGTGAAGACGACTCCAGAATGGAGTTCTGTCGGTTCCGTTAGCTTCGTTGGGTGATTTTGGACTTGAGAGCATGTCCGGACACTGAATTTGAGGTCTGTAGCTAATTTAGGCTTGAAATATAGGAAGTCGAATATTTGGGAAGTTTGATCGGGGGGTTGACTTTTTGATATCGGGGTCGGATTCCGATTCCGGAAGTTAGAGTAGGTCCGTAATGTTGAATATGACTTGGGTACAAAATTTGAGGTCAACCGGACGTGGTTTGGTATGATTCGGCATCATTTGTAGAATTTGGAAATTTCGAAGTTTATTAAGTTTGGATTGGAGGGTGATTCATGTTTTTGTTGTTGTTTGACATGTTTTGAGGGCTCGACTAAATTCGTATGGTATTTTAGGACCTGTTGGTATATTTGGTTGAGGTCCTGGGGGCCTCGGGTGTGTTTCGGATGCTTAACAGTTTGAATTTGGACTTAGCAAATGGCTGAAGTTTTCTGATATCTGGTAGTTTCGCACCTGCGGTGAGGATTCCGCAGGTGCGTACTCGCACGTGCGGATGAAGGAGCGAGAAGCGGGAGTTGAGGAGATTGCCATGGGTCATAGGTGCGAGAGAATTTCCGCATCTGCGAGCCCGCAGATGCGCTTGAAGTTCTGTAGATGTGGAGAGTGAGCTGGAGGGGTGAATGAAGAAGCAGACCATTGTACGCAGGTGCGGCCCTTTTATCGCAGATGCGGACCCAGTCCCTTAAGTCACTTCCGCAGATGCGGAAGAACTGGGCAGAAAATGGGACTTCGAGGGTTTGATTTCCATTTTGATTTTTGGACTTTGATAGCTCTGTGTGAGGCGATATTTCGAGGTTTCTTCAAGAAGATTGTTGGGGTAAGTGATTCTATCTCGGATTGGACTATATTTCATGAATCTATTGCTATTTTTATCATCTTATTAGGGATTTGAGTTGTAAATTTGGGGGAAAATGGTAGAAACTTCATAGGCTAAAATTTCAATTTTTGGAAGGTGATTTGAGGTTGGATTCGAGTAACTCTTGTATGGTTGGACTCGTGAGTGGATGGGTGTTCATATTTTGTGACTTTTGTCATATTTTGAGACGTGGGCCCGGGGGCTAGTTTGAGCCTATTTCGGATTTTGGCTTATAATTTCGTGTTTTGCTTGTGGAATTGATTATTTTAGCTTATATTAATTACATCATACTGCTCGTGGCTAGATTCGGGACGTTTGGAGATTGATTCGAGGGGCAAGGCCATTGTGGAGTAGGATTTTGTGCGGTTTGAGGTAAGTAACAGTTTTAAATCTGGTCCTGAGGGTATGAAACCCCGAATGTTGGTATGATGTGATTGTTTTGTAGGTGACGCACATGCTAGGTGACGGGTGTGTGGACGTGCACCGTGGAGGTTTGTGACTTGGTCTATCCTGTGAGACTGTAAAGACGAATAGCTTATTGTTAATTACATATTCCCTCTGTCTTTTAGAAACTTGACTGCCATTCATGCTAGAAATCATGCCTAGGCCATATGTTATTACTATTGGGACCCGTAGCGGTCGAGTACTTGTAGAACTATTTGCTATTTGCTTGAACTCAGTCACAGTGCTACTTGCGAGTCGTATCTCCATTTCCTTTGGTTTTCTTGTTGACACTTGTTATTATCTCTTTTGGCTGATTTTTATGATTTCTGGAAGCCCGAGAGGGTTGGAGAGGTTAGTGACTGAGATAGGGCCTGAGTGCCAAGCTGTGAGCTATGTGAGGGTATATGGAGCGGGTTGCATGCCACAACGAGCCTTATGGCTGTTTATGGACTGTGGATCGGGTTGCACGCTGCAACTCATATTATGGCTACTTATATGATTGTGTCGGGCTGCACGCCACAGCGATATAGCGCTTGGGCTGAAAGGAGCCCCTCCAGAGTCTGCACACCCCCAATGAGCGCAGGTATCTATTGAGTGTGAGTACTGAGGACTGAGAGCCAAGTGATTGAGCTGTTGTGACGAGTTGAGTGACTGTTGCCCTGAGAGGTTGTACTTGATGTTTTTTCATTTGTTGATGCACTTAGTTGCGATCTGTCATTGTCGTGAAATTTTTGAAAGATTCTATATCCGGATTTACCTACACTTTAACTGTATAAAAACTGATTTGATTTGAACTGTCAGATTTGAAAGCATGTCTATTCCTTGCTAGAATTATTGAAATGAACTGTATTTGTATAGCTTGTGACTACCTTCTTAGTTCCTTATTTATTTCTGTTACTTGTTGAGTTGGTTGTACTCATGCTATACTCTGTACTTCATGTGCAGATCCAGGTGTGTTTGATCACGGAGGTCGTTGAGTTCGTGCGCGATCGAGTACCGAAGACTATGAGGTAGCTGCCGGCGTCTGCATACCTTGTCTCTCTCTCTCTCTCTATGTTTTCTTTCTTTTCTGTACTGATACTTAGACACTGTTTGTATTAGACTGGATATCTAGATGCTCATGACTCCGTGACACCCCGATGTCGGGCTATTTTTCCGCACTTATACTTTGGATTTTACCCCGTTTTATGAGAAACTCCGGTTATTTTATATGTCTTAATTCATCCCTGTTAAAAATTGAAAGTGTTTTGGAAATGTCAGCTTGCCTAGTATCACGATAGGCGCCATCACGACGGGTTAGGTTTTGGGTTGCGACAAGTTGATATCAGAGCCTAGGTCTCACGAGTCATGAGCAGGTTTGGCAGAATCTTGCGGATCGGTACAGAGACGTCTGTACTTATCTTCGAGAGGCCACCGAACCATTAGGAAACTTTACATTCATAAATTCTTGTCGTGCAAATCTTTTGATTCTGGTAACTAAATTTCTATTGTTCTAATTCTCTCACAGATGGTGAAGACGCGTACTACGGGGCAGGATGGACAGCCACCAATACCACTAGTCAGGGCCGTGAGAGGCTGAGGTCGCGGTAGAGGTCGCGGTAGGGGCAAATGTGCAGCTTGCACCACAGCTACNAGTACCACTAGTCAGGGCCGTGAGAGGCTGAGGTCGCGGTAGAGGTCGCGGTAGGGGCAAATGTGTAGCTTGCACCACAGCTATGGCAGCACCTGCAGATCCACCAGTTGCCCCAGTTCAGGAGTAGGCTCCAGTTATGGACAAGCCTGCGGGACCAGCTTAGGCACCACCCGTGCCCATTGTGATTCCAGGCCTCCAGGAGGCCTTAGCTTAGATTCTGACCACGTGTACCAGTCTTGATCAGGCAGTCTCTATTCCGCCACAACATCCACTTCTCAGGCTGGGGGAGGTGCTCAGACTCCCGCCGCCCGCACACCAGAGCAGGTGGTACAGGGATTCCAGACACCGGGGGCACCACTAGCCCAGCCGGTTGCATCTTCTCAGGACTATGTGGTTCCTGTCATGCATGATGATGAGCAGCATCGTTTGGAGAGGTTTGGGAGACTCCAAACTCCATCTTTCAGTGGTACCAAGGGAGAGGATTAACAAGGCTTCTTGGACAGGTGTCAGAGGATACACCATACAACATGTATTCTAGAGGCCAGTGGAGTCTCGTTCACTACTTTTCAGTTCTCTAGGGCTGCCTTCAATTGGTGGGAGTCTTACGAGAGGCGTAGGCCAGTTGGCGCAACACCCCTTACATGGAAGCAGTTCTCCGATCTATTCCTGGAGAAGTTCGTGCCACAGTTCCGCAGAGAGGAGCTGCGCAGGTAGTTCGAGCAGCTTTATCAGGGTGATATGTTCCTGACGCATTATGAGATGAGATTTTTAGAGTTGGCCCATCATTTTATTTGGTTGGTTCCCACAAACAGGGAGAGGGTCAGGAGGTTCATAGATGGCCTCACTTTTCAGCTGAGATTGCTTATGACTAGAGAGAGAGTGTCTGGTGCTACTTTTGATGAGGTTGTCGGCATTGCTCGTTAGATTGAGATGGTTCGTAGCCAGGAGCGGGTCGAGAGGGAGGCCAAGAGGCCTCGTGGTCAAGGTAGATTTAGCGGTGTTCCTTCTGGGGGTAGTTCCACCATGGTAGGGATCGTCCTTTCAGACATGCTCAGACGGCTCGCCCAGTCCACCGTGGTGCATCATCTGGCCATAGTTCACCTAGTTATCAGTAGGGTCATTCATCTCTCAGTGTCGTTCCAGCTCAGAGTTCGTCCCGTGCTCCATCGGGTCAGGGCTCGTCTATGCCAGGTCCTTCTACCAGATATCCCGGTGCTCGGGGCTCCCTTCAGTTCCCAGCACCAGCATCGGGGAGTTGGTATGAGTGTGGAGAGTGTGGACACATCAGGAGACATTTTCCCCGCCTTACGGGAGGTCCTGCTCAGAAGAGGAGCCAGTCTATGAAATCCGCACCAGTTTCTTTACCACTCTCTCAGCCAGCTCGCGGTGGAGCCCAGTCAGCTAGGGGCCGCCCGAGAGGGGGAGGCCGATCAGGGGCGGCCAGGCCCGTTACTATGCTCTTCCTACCAGAACAAATGCCATTGCTTAGGATGCTATGATTACAGGTATTGTCTCAGTTTACCATATAGATGACTTTGTATTATTAGACCCCGGTTCCACTTATTCATATGTGTTCTCGTATTACGCTCATTATCTGGATATGCCCCGTGAGTCTCTAGTTTTATCTATTCATGTATCCACTCCAATGGGTGATACTATCATTGTGGACCCTGTATATCGGTCATGCGTGGTGACTATTTAGAGTCTGGACACCAGAGTAGATCTCTTGTTTCTTAGTATGGTCGATTTTAATGTGACTTTGGGTATGGATTGGTTGTCTTCATGTCATGTTGTTCTAGATTGTCACGCTAAGACCATGATGTTGGCGATGCCGGGGTTGTCGAGGGTTGAGTGGAGCGGCTCTATAGACTATGTTCCCAGTAGAGTGATTTCATACTTGAAAGATTAGCGGATGGTTGAGAAGGGTTGTCTATATTATCTGGCCTTTATGAGGGATGTTAGTGGAAAGGCCCCTGCTATTGATTCTATTCTAGTGGTGTGAGATTTCCCGGATGTGTTTCCTATAGACCTGTCGGGCATGCCGCCCGACAGGGATATTGATTTCAGTATTGATTTGGTGCCGGGCACTCAGCCCATTTCTATTCCACCGTACCATATAGCACCGACTGAGTTGAAGGAGTTGAAGGAGAAGCTTCAGGAACTCCTTGATAAGGGGTTTATTCGGCCTAGGTATCACCTTGGGGTGCACCAGTTCTATTTCTGAAGAAGAAGGATAGTACTATGAGAATGTGCATTGATTACAGACAGTTGAACACAGTCACAATCAACAACAAGTATCCTTTGCCACGTATTGATGATTTCTTTGACCAGCTTCAAGGAGCGATGGTGTTCTCCAAGATTGATTTGAGGTCAGGGTATCACCAGCTAAAGATTCGTGACTTAAATATTCTTAAGACAACTTTCAGGACCTGATATGGCCATTATGAGTTCCTTGTGGTTGTCTTTTGGGCTGACCAACGCCCCAACAGTGTTCATGCATCTGATAAACAGTGTGTTTCAGCCTTATCTTGACTCGTTCATTATTGTATTCATTGATGACATCCTGGTGTACTCTCGTATCCAGGAGGAGCATGCCCAGCATCTGAGGATTGTGTTACAGCAGTTGAGGGAGGAGAAACTTTATGCAATGTTCTCCAAGTGTGAGTTTTCTCTCAGTTCAGTGAAGTATTCAGGTAGATCCGAAGAAGATAGAGGTGGTGTAGAGTTGGCCTAGACCGTCCTCAGCCACAGAGATTTAGAGCTTTCTTGGGTTGGCGGGCTATTACCATTGTTTTGTGGAGGGTTTCTCCTCTATTGCATCGCCCTTGACTAAATTGACCCAGAAGGGTGCTTCTTTCAGGTGGTCAGAGGAGTGCGAGGAGAGCTTTCATAAGTTCAAGACTGCTTTGACCACGACTCCAGTTCTAGTTCTACCATCAGCTTCTAGTTCTTACACAGTGTATTGTGATGCCTCACGGATCGGCATTGGGTGTGTTCCCATGAGAAGAACTATCATGTCCACGACCTTGAGTTAGCAGTTATTGTTCACGCCTTGAAGATTTGGCGGCACTATTTGTACGGGGTCCATTGTGAAATTTACATTAATCATCAGAGTTTGCAGCATCTGTTCAAACAGAAGGATCTTAACTTGCGTTAGTGGAGGTGGTTAGAGCTTCTTAAGGACTATTATATCACCATTTTATACCATCCCGGTAAGGCCAATGTGGTGGCCGATGCTTTGAGTCGCCGGACGGAGTGTATGGGGAGATTAGCATATCTTCCAGCAATAGAGAGGCCAGTGGCATTGGATGTTCAGGCCTTAGCTAGCCAGATTGTTAGATTGGATGTTTCTTAGCTGAGTCGAGTATTGGCTTGTGTGGTCTTTCGGTCTTCTCTTTATGATCGTATCAGGGAGCGTCAGTATGAGGACATCTATCTGCTTGTACTTAAGGATACGGTCCAGCACGGTGATCCTAAGGAGGTCACTATTGGGGGTGATGGTGCATTGAGGATACAGGGCAGGCTATGTGTGCCCAATATAGATGGTTTGCGTGAGTTGATTCTCCAGAAGGCTCACAGTTTGCGGTATTCTATTCATCTGGGTGTCGCGAAGATGTATCATGACTTGAGACAACATTACTGGTGGAGGTGAATGAAGAAGGACATAGTGGAGTATGTAGCTCGGTGCCTAAATTGCCGGTAGGTGAAGTATGAGCATCAACGACCAGGTGGGTTGCTTCGGAAGTTAAAGATTCCGGAGTGAAAATGGGAGTGGATCACTATGGATTTTGTTGTTAGGCTTCCACGGACTCAGCGGAAGTTTGATGCAGTTTGGGTGATTGTGGACCGGCTGACCAAGTCAGCTCATTTCATTCCTGTGATGACTACCTATTCTTCTGAGCAGCTGGCTTGAGTGTATATTTGCGAGGTCGTCAAGCTTTATGGCGTACCAGTATCTATCATTTTTGACCGGGGTACGCAGTTTACATTACGGTTCTGGAGGGTCATACAGCATGATTTGGGTACTCAAGTGGAGTTGAGAACAATATTTCACCCTCAGATGGACGGACAGTTCGAGTGTACTATTCAGATATTATAGGATATGCTTCATGCGTGTGTTATGGAGTTTGGGGGTTCGTGGGATCAGTTCTTACCACTAGCGGAGTTTGCCTACAACGACAGTTATCAGTCGAGCATCCAGATGTCAACATATGGGGCTCTATATGGCAAGCGGTGTAGGTCTCCAATGGGTTGGTTCGAGCCGGGCAAGGCTAGATTATTGGGTACAAACTTGGTTCAGGATGCTCTGGAGAAGGTCAGGGATATTCAGGATAGACTACGCACAGTCTAGTCCAGACAGAAGAGTTATGCAGATCGAAAGGTTCGCGAAGGTGAATTCATGGTTGGAGAATGGGTCTTGCTCCGGGTGTCACCCATGAAGGGTGTTATGAGATTCGGAAAGAAGGGCAAGATAAACCCGAGGTTTATCGGTCTATTTGAGGTATTGCGACATGCTGGGGAGGTTGATTATGAGCTTGCCTTACCTCCTAGACTATCAGGAGTTCATCCAATATTCCATGTTTCTATGCTCCGGAAGTATCACGACGATCCGTCTCACGTATTGGATTTCAGCTCAGTCCAGTTGGACAAGGATTTATCTTATGTTGAGGAGCCGGTGGCAATCATGGATAGGCAGGTTCGAAAGCTGAGGTCGAAGAATATTGTTTCTGTGAAGGTTTAGTGGAGGGGTCAGCCGGTCGAGGAGGTGACTTTGGAGACCGAGCATGATATGCGCAGCCGTTATCCTTATCTTTTCACCACTTCAGGTATGTTTCTGTGCTCATTCGAGGACAAATAGTTGTTTTAAGAGGGGGAGGATGTAATGACCCAACCGGTTATTTTGAGTGTATTAGCCCCCATCCCCTATTTACTTATTTCCCCATATCTGTTTGTGCTTATGTGACTTGCCGGGAGGTCTTGGTTTTGGTTTCGGAGTGATTTGGAACACTTAGTCCCTAAAACAGAAGCTTAAGTCTTAGGATTTTGGCCGTAGTCAGAATTATGTGAAGACGACTACGGAATGTAGTTCTGTCGGTTCTGTTAACTCTTTTGGGTGATTTTGGACTTAGGAGCTTGTCCGGACTGTGAATTTGAGGTCTGTAGCTAATTTAGGTTTGAAATGGTGGAAGTTAAATTTTTGAGAAGTTTGACCGAGGGGTTGACTTTTTGATATCAGGGTCGGATTCCGATTTCGGGAGTTGGAGTAGGTCTGTAATGTTGAATATGACTTGTGTGCAAAATTTGAGGTCAATCGGACGTGGTTTGGTATGATTCGACATCGTTTGTAAAATTTGAAATTTTCGAAGTTCATTAAGTTTGGATTGGAGGGTGATTCGTGTTTTTGTTATGTTTGACGTATTTTGAGGGCTCGACTAAGTTCGTATGGTGTTTTAGGATTTGTTGGTATATTTGATTGAGGTCCCTGGGGCCTCAGGTATGTTTTAGATGCTTAACGCTTTGAATTTGGATTTAGGCAAATGGCTGAAGTTTTCTGATATCTGGTAGTTTTGCACCTGTGGTGGGGATTCCGCAGGTGTGTACTCGCACGTGCGGATGAAGGAGCGTAGAAGAGGGAGTTGAGGAGATGGACAGGGGTTGCAGGTGCGAGGGAATTTCCGCATCTGTGAGCCCGCGGAAGCGCTTGAAGCTCCGCAGATGCGGAGAGTGAGCTGGAGGGGTGAATGCAGGAGCGGACCATTGTACGCAAGCGCGCACACGCAGGTGCAGCCCCTTCATCGCAGATGCGGACCCAGTCCCTTAAGTCGTTTCCGCACCTGTGAGAAGGGTGCTGCAGGTGCGGCGTCGCAGGTGCGGCGTCGCAGGTGCGACCGTGTATCTGTAGATGCGGAAGAACTGGGCAGAAAATGGGACTTCGAGGGTTTGATTTCCATTTTGATTTTGGGACTTTGAGAGCTCGGTGTGAGGTGATATTTCAAAGATTGTTGGGGTAAATAATTCTAACTCAGATTGGACTATATTGCATGAATCTATTGCTATTTTCATCATCTAATTAGGGATTTGAGTTGTAAATATGGGGAGAAATGGTAGAAACTTCATAGGCTAAAATTTTGTGTTTTGGAAGGTGATTTGAGGTTGGATTCAAGTATTCTTGTATGGTTGGACTCGTGAGTGGATGGGTGTTCATATTTTGTGACTTTTGTCGGATTTCGAGACGTGGGCCCGGGGCCCAGTTTGAGCCTATTTCGGATTTTGGCTTATAATTTCGTGTTTTTCTTGTGGAATTGATTCTTTTAGCTTATATTAATTACATCGTACTGGTTGTGGATATATTCGGGGCGTTTGGAGATTGTTTCGAGGGGCAAGGGCATTGTGTAGTAGGATTTTGCGCGATTTGAGGTAAGTAACACTTTTAAATTTGGTCCTGAGGGTATGAAACCCTGGATGTTGGTATGATGTGATTGTTTTGGAGGTGACACACATGCTAGGTGACGGATGTATGGGCGTGCACCGTGGGGGATTGTGACTTGGTCCGTCCCTTGAGACTGTAAAGTCGAATAGCTTATTGTTAATTACATGTTCCCTCTGTCTTCTAGAAAGTTGATTTCCATTCATGCTTGAAACCATTCCTTGGCCATATGTTATTACTGTTGGGACCCATAGCGTTCGAGTACTTGTGGAATTAACTGCTATTTGCTTGAACTCAGTCACAGTGCTACTTGTGAGTCGTAGCTCCGTTTCCTTTTATTTTCTTGTTGACACTTGTTATTATCTCTTTCGACTGATTTGTATGATTTCTGAAAGCCCGAGAGGGCTGGAGAGGTTAGTGACTGAGATTGGGCCTGAGTGCCGAGCTGTGAGCTATGTCAGGGTATATGGATCGGGTTGCACGCCGCAATGAGTCTTATGGTTGTTTATGGACTGTGGATTGGGTTGCACGCCGCAATGAACCTTATGACTACTTATATGATTGGGTTGGGCTGCACACCGCAGCGATATAGTGCTTGGGCTAAAAGGATCCCCTCCAGAGTCTGCACACCCCCAGTGAGCGCAGGTACCTATTGAGTGTGAGTAATGAGGGCTGAGAGCCGAGTGATTGAGTTGTTGTGATGAGTTGAGTGACTGTTGCCCTGAGAGTTTGTACTTATTTTTTTTTTTGTTGATGAACTTAGTTGCTATCTGTCAGTGTCATAAAATTTCTGAAAGATTCTATATCCGAATTTACCTGCACTTTAACTGTATAAAAACTGATTTGATTTCAACTGTCAGATTTAAAAGCATGTCTATTCCTTGCTGGAATTATTAAAAATGAACTGTATTTGTATAGCTCGTCACTACCTTCTCAGTTCCTTATTTATTTTTGTTACTTCCTGAGTTGGTTGTACTCATGCTACACCATGCACTTCATGTGCAGATCCAGGTGTGTTTGATCACGGAGGTCGTTGAGTTCGTGCGCGATCGAGTACCGGAGACTATGAGATAGCTGCGGCGTCCGCAGACCTTGTCTCTATCCTTCTATATTTTCTTTCTTTTCTGTACTAATACTTAGACACTGTTTGTATTAGACTAGATATCTATATGCTCATGACTCAGTGATACCTCGATGTCGGGCTATTGTTTCGCACTTATACTTTGGGTTTTTCCCCGTTTTATGAGAAACTCCGGTTATTTTAAATGTCTTAATTCATTCATGTTAAATGTTGAAAGTGTTTTGAAAATGTCGGCTTGCCTAGTATCACGATAAGCGCCATCACGACGGGTTAGGTTTTGGGTCGTGACAGGATCACTAAAGAATGCATCAGGATTTACTACCTGCTTCGAGGATTTGATTAGCTACTATACGTAGAAGTTGATTAGTATACTAGTTTTTTGCTCAATTAATTTTGTTAATATGTTTATTCTTAGGATATCCTTGTGTGTCTACTACATTTAATTTAAAGGGAGTTGCCGTTATTACCCTATTATCTACATGAATACTAATTTCTTCTAAGGGTAGAAATTTGGATTCAACGAGTCTTCGTGATCGAATTTTCCCAAATATTCAAATCACTTAAAGAATTCAAGATTGCATCTCATCCTTTTCATGTCGTTGCATCATTTTTCTTTAAATGCTAATGAATAATATTTTTCTATACCATTGCCTTTTAATATTGTTTTCTGATTTATCCTATAATATAAATAATTTTTATCAGGTTCAAATCCTTCATCTAATGTTATTATCATCAACGAATCATGTTTTTCTCCTGTTTCTGACTGACGCATTTTGCTGAGAGTTGGACTGTCACGGCTAATTATTCTTATTGTTTCATATATTACTAAACATCCGTCCAACAAAATCGACCAAAGTTGATCGGTAATGGCCAATAACCGTCTAAAACGTGACCATTTTTGTGTGGACGGTATTTTGAAGGTCGGAATGACATACCGACCATAGTTGGTCGGAAATTACCAACCAAAACTGGTCGGAATATTATTTTATTAATTTACTTTTACCGACTAAACTTGGTCGTGTATTAAGTTTATTAATTTTTCCTACCGACCAAATTTGGTCGGTATTTGAAAATATATTTTTTGTATAAATTATTAAAATTTAAAAAAAACGACGAACTTTGGTCGGTAATGTAAAATTTATTTTATTTTAAATAATTAAAAAGTAACAATACTGACCAAAATTGGTCGGTAAACTGGACTGAGCAGGCAGAAAACCGACCAAAGATGGTCGGTAATGTTGAATTCTGAGAATTCATTGCACATTAACCGACCAACATTGGTCAGTAATGTGCAATTTAACTTCTTTTTTTTAATTAGTAACCGACCAAGGTTGGTCGGTTTTATTATTTTAATTTTGGCAGAATATGCCTGTTTTGGTAGCTACACCACCTGTCAAATAGAAACAGCATACCAATACCCCAAATTCAAATGTAATAACCACCAATTCGCCACAAATCCAACCAAAAACCCAACAACATCAACAATAACAACCAAGCATCCAATTAATACTTTAAAACTAACAAATTAAAGTTCTATTGAACATCACAGTCCAAAACCAAGCAAATACTAATTACAACAAGTTCAAAATTGTTCAATCTAATCCAAAACTAGTTCTATTAGTCTAGTTCAAAGTATATCAAAATAATTGTCAAGGGGTATTTTCTACCACATCATCATCACTGTCTGATGAACTTTCATCTATAAGACGGTATAGAGAACGGTCTTGTAGAGGACGGGAAGAACGATCACGGAGAGGACGGGAGGAACGATCACGAGCAGGACGGGAGGAACGATCACGTGGAGGTCGAGCCTCTGGCGATGACTCACGAGATCGGGGCAACGGAAAAGCTCCAGTAGATAGAAGAGTTCTGATCTGAGCTTGCATGCCAAGGAATTGAGCATCTCTAAGCCTTTCTCTTTCCTTGGCCGCTTCTAACTCGGATGTTAGCTTTGTCACTGTCTCCCGCATAGCCGAAAGGCTCTCCCTAATAAGTTCCTTGCCTTGTGAGGAAGTCCCTATTCCTTTCATTCCACACCTATAGCGATGGAATATTTTAGTAGGAAGCCTGTATACCTTGCCCCATTTTGGACCGCTAACAGCCTCCAACCATATTCTTTCAGCATCCTCGTCTGAAGGTTGGGTTTGCTCACCCTATTCACCAGCTGGCTGACTACGAATGAAGACCTCCACATTATTTTGGTAGCGATCCTACATTATTTTAAATGAAATTAGTATTTACAAATTCTTATAAAAGTAAATTATAACACTTAAAAAAAATTGAAAGCTTACATATGTAGTCGAGGCCCGGTCCTCGACCCACCTATCTCCATCCCCTCTTTCTTCTTCTTTTTACAATATGCATCTCCTTGAATAGTTCATCATGCCTCATTGGACACCCATACTTCTTTTCCTGAAAACAAATTAATTTAGTAAATAAATAGAATTGATATACTTAGAAAAGTAAAATAATTTAATTAAGCAATTACCAATCTTTTTTTTATTGTCCTCGGGCTGATAGCACCCCCAGTGTACAAGGAGCCTCCCTTCTCGGATGAGCGAGCTTTCTTTCCTTTTTGTCGCCTCTCTAAGAAATTTGCGTTAAGCCATTGCCTTGACAAATCATTCCATAAATTCTCAAGTAACCAACCAGGCCTCTTGTTCTTCTTTCTAGCATCCGAGAAATGATCCGCCAATCTCTTGCGAGCTTTATGATAAAAATTTGCAGCCACTTCCGCACTATAGCGGTCTTCCCATACACACTTGCTCTGCATTTCAAAAGTTAAATATTAGATAGAAACATCATAAATATAAATTATTAAACTGCTTAAAAGAATATTTATACCTTAAAGTGATTGAAAATTTACTCCTTCAGCGAGAATGGGAAATCAGTCCAAGTCGCATAAGCGACACCATAAAGCTTTTTGATGGCATTGGTGATTATCTTCGTAGTCTGCTTACCCGGCCTGAACCTGCAATTTAACAATAAATATACATGAATATATTAGTAAAAATATTACAAAACAATAGACACAAAAATAACAAATAACTCTTACCCGTCACCCTCAGGGACTATGATGATCCTGCCATAGCGATCATAATGCACTACCTCTGGATCATCATCCTCAGCATGTGTATCAGAGGCATGTGTAGACGGTGTAGGGGGGGTCCGAGCTACTGTCTCGTAGGCGAAGGCCTGAAATAGATGGAGTCGATGATGAAGATGGTTGCGATCCCTGTGACTGTGACATAGCTGGATGCGACCCATGTGGCTGTGATACTGATGGTTGTGACCCGAGTAGCTGTGACATGGATGGATGTGATCCATGTGGTTATGATATGTAGGGATGTGGTCCACGTGGATGTGATTCAGAAGGCTGCGATCCATGTGGCTGTGATGCAGATGTCTGCGATCTACGTGGCTATGAGGCAACTGGACTGTATGTCGGATGTATAGTCCTATGGCCCTGTGATGGAAGACCTGGTGTCTGTATAAAGGTGTAGGCCTTGTGATGTTGTGGCAGCTCAGTATAGCCGTGCGGTGAAGGATAAGACATAGACATCTCTGAAGAGGGTGGAAAAGAGGGAGTATTATTATCTACCCTCCTCTTTCCCTTCCTAGCCTTTTCTCGACCCGAGTACTATTAAGGTCATTGTTACCTTGACCTTTGCCTGCCATCTGCATAATATAATACATATTTAGATTTAAACTTATAAAAAACTAGTTATAAAACGAGAGTGCTTTAAAAAACCAACTTTTTAATCCTCGTCGACGTATTGTTCCTCGTCCGAGAATTCCTCGTCCTCGCTTGTTTGAATTTCATCAGTTGATTCTTCGTCCTCATTTTCTATAATTGTTACTTCATTTTTATCAACTTCTTCCAATATGCGTTCAGGATGTTCCAAATCATTTTCTAACTGATCGTCCACTATTTGGTGAAAACTGGAGATATCGTTTTGATATGTAACATCTAACACATTCTCGACTTTCACCCTACCTACAGGCTTAGTTTTCATAACAACCCACCAATCGGACTTATTTCGCCGCAATAGATAAGGAACATAATATACTTGCCTAACGTTATGTGCAATAATAAAAGGATCATAGCGATCATACTCCCTCGTATGATTAACCTCAATTATGTTGTATTGGTGGTGTACTCCTGTACCTCTTATTGGATTTGGGTCAAACCACTTGCATCTATAGAGTATCAATTTCTTATATGGCCAACCTGTATATTCTAGTTGTAATATTTCTTTGACCACACCCTAATAATCTATATCTCCAAATTTGTTTCCATCACCACCTTGAACCTATACCCCGCTGTTGTTGCTATTTTTATTTTTAGAGCAATCCTCTGTATGAAACTTATAATTATTCACTATGTACTTAGACATTGTTGTGACCTAAAGCCCAGGCCCCCAAGATATATCTTTCAAAAATTGATTTACACCATTATTTGGATTATTTACCTATATAGTGTTAAAATAATTCATAAGTTAGCATAACCGAATATATATATAGATAGCGAAAACTTAAGAAGACCATTATCAAGATAAACTTATAAATTGTTTGAACCACATATCAAATGTCGTATATACAGCATCATGGCCAAATTGACCCACGAAATGACTGTGACACATCAAATATTTTTAGTCGTTGCATCAATATGTAATTACATTTTGATAACTAATAAATCAAAACTTATTTGAGAAATGGTACAACTTCGGGACTGTAATAACCTGGCCGATTGTTTTGAAAGTTAGAGCCCCGAACCCCTACTAACTGCTTTCCCCATATCTATTTCTGCTATTGTGACTTGCCGGGATGATTGGTTTTCGGTTTCGGAGTGTTTTGGGACACTTAGTCCCTAAATGAGAGCTTAAGTCTTAGAATTTGGACCGTAGTCGGAACTGTGTGAAGACGGATCCAGAATGGAATTCCATCGACTCCGTTAGCTCCGTTGAATGATTTTGATCTTAGGAGCGCGTTTGGAATGTGTTTTGGAGGTTTGTAGTAGATTTAGGCTTGAATTGGCGAAAGTTAGATTTTCGGCGATTTCGGCCGATAGTGGAAAGTTTGATATCGAGCTCGAAATGGATTTCCAAAAGTGGTTGCAGGTTCGTAGTGTCATTTGTGACATGTGTGTAAAATTTGACGTAAATCGGACTAGATTTGACGTGGTTCGGCGTCGTTTGTAGAATTTGGATAATTCTAAGTTCTTAGGCTTGAATCCGTGCTTAATTCATGATTTGTGGTGTTGTTCGATGTGGTTTGAAGGCTTGACTAAGTTCGTATTAGTTTATAGGATTGGTTGGTAGGTTTGGTTGAGGTTCCGGGGGCCTCGGGTGTGTTTCGGATGCTTAACGGAATGAAACTGGACTTAGGAATAATCTGGTGCTTTTGCTGGTTTTGCTGTAATCGCACATGCGCAAGGCTGCCCGCCGGTGCGAGCCCGCCGGTGCGAGAAAATTGGCGCAGAAGCGGGAAAATGGAGGAGTGCCATGGGTCGGAGGTGCGAGGTGATTTCCGCATCTGCGATGCCCGCAGATGCGTTAGGGGTCTTCGCAGGTGCGCAAGGTCCGCAGAAGCGGAAGGGAATTCCGCAGGCGCGCACGCGCAGATACGTACCTTTCATGGCAGGTGCAAAGGAAGAGGGGGGTAAGTGATTTGTGCAGATTCACACATTTTTCCACAAAAGCACCCGCAGGTGCGAAAATACCTGGGCAGTGGTTAAAACTGAAGGGCTTCGCGATTTTTGTGAGTTTTGGACTTTGCAACTCGGTTTAGGGTAAGCTTTGAGAGCATTTTCGAGAGATTTCTTGAGGTAAGTCCATTGTGCTTATTTTTTATTAATAATCTTGCTTCCCCATGTATTTTCCCACCTAGTTAGTGTATATTTAAGGTGGAAATTGGGAATTGGAGGCTAGGGATTTGGAAGTTTGATTTGTGGATTTGGAGGACCATTTGGTGTCGGATTTTAGTAATTCTGATATGGTTAGACTCGTGAGTGAACGGGCTTTTGTATTTTATGACTTTTACCCGATTCCGAGACGTGGGCCCCACGGGTAAATTTTGAGTTAATTTCAGAATTTTCGTTAAAATGTTGATTTTGTTAATTAGATGAGTCTATTATTGTTGTAATTATGATATGTAATTGCTTTTGGCTAGATTTGGGCCATTCAGAGCCGGATATTC